>JAIQCU010001115.1:0-26727 GCA_022114935.1 Leptestheria dahalacensis | reverse complement strand
TGTGTTTCAAATACAGTAAAAATCACTGAACAGCATTTATTTTTTCGATTTTATGGTTTGTCAAACGCACGTACCGTACGCGTTGAGAGAGGGTGTGAAAATGAGTTGGATAGGCTGGAAAGGGAGGGGATATTGGTACGAGTGGATCATAGCGACTGGACGACACCTTTGGACACGGTACCGAAACCGAACGGTAAACTGAGACTCTGTGATTATAAAGTAACCCTTATCCTGTGTTACAGGTGGATCAATATCCGTTACCAAAACCAATGGATATTTTCACGTCGTTAGAACGAGGGTTATCATTCAGCTAGATTTGAAACAGGCTTATTAACAGCTAGAGCTGGATGATCAGTCAAAACTGATGACCACTCTTAAACACACCATGGGGTCTTTATCAGTTCCAACGCTTACCCTAAGGTATTGCGTCCGCTCCTGCCGTATTTCAAAAGGTGATGGAGATCTTGCGAGAGATACCTTTTGCGAAGGTTTACCCTGATGATATCCTGATTACGGGTAGAACACCAGAAGAGCACTGGGCGAGGGTGGAGGCAGTGTTTGAGATATTGGATAAGAGGAATGTGCGACTGGAAAGGTCTAAATCGCTTCTTAGGTCAAATGGTGTTCGCCATTTGAGCGGGGCACCTTATTTTCCCCAAGCAAACGGAATGGCTGAGAGATTTATTCAAACGTTGAAGCACTACCTTTGGAAGGTTGCAGATGGGGAAGGTTCCTTGTCTAGGAAAATTTCAAGGTTCCTATTCACTTATCACAGCACGCCCCATGCCATCACCGGGGTCTTTCAGGCTAAACAATTGCTGGGTCGTTCTCCTCGATCCTTACTTGATCTGTTACGCCCTCGGGATGATACTTCTACGGCAGCGGCCAGCCTAGAATTTCGACGAGGAGATCGGGGGAGAGTTCTGCTGTATGGGTCGAGGGAGAAATGGATGACAGGAGTGATCGCAGAACGTCTGGAACGGTATCTTTACTCGGTTCAACCAAAACGGGACTGCTTAAACGTCGAGTCGATCAGCTGTTGCTAGGAGCAGTATTGGAAAACGGGAAGGAAGGAACGATGCGTGAGATGGACAGTCTGGAGTATCGAGCAAGGGATGGAGTAGCGGAACCGTCGGAGCAGTCGAACGACAGGGACGCAGCTCCAGGACGATCAAACAGAGTGCCCAAACCGAATTTACATCCCCATTATTTATATTACTAAATGTCTTAGTTGTTCGTGTTTCTGTTTCTTTTCTTAGGGTTGTTTTTGTTGTGTGTGGACGGTGAATGATTATATAAGAGGGGGGATTGTTATGTATTTCCCCCTTAAAGATATTTGGGATTATTGGTTTGCGATTCTGCCCCCGTGTTATTTAAATTAGAGACAGTATAAAAACCCATTAGAATGAAAATACATTGGCTCAGTTTAGCTTCAGTCGTTAGAACATAACAGTGGTTTCGAAACATCACTTGTCCTTGACAATGCGAGCACTGAACACGAAGGACTAGATGCAACTGCAACAAGTTCGTCTATCCCACTGAGCACAGAATCGTCGATATCGTGTTCCAGCATATGGTCTTCAGCACCAAATGAATCGGATTGTCAGACTGTAAGCAGAAAGTAGTCATTACTTTCTTTATAAGTTGTAGTATTAACAACATCTGTTTTTCTAATAAAACAATGGGGACTCAAGACAGCAGTGAGCTGCAGGACATAGACGAAACTATGTTTGACCGGAAAAACGAGACAACAGCTTTGGGTTCTTCAAGTTCCACTCCACTCAGTTCAGTTTCAGGCAATGTCACCGAATATTCCAGTTCGGTTTCAACTCTCCCTGTTCGTCAGCGACTATGACCAAGTACCTGTGTAACCACGGAGTTTGATACGCCAAGAACCCCGAAGAGAAAACTCACGGTTATTCACGAGGACTACGCGAAGAAAACGAGGTCGTTGCGATCAGCGAAAGAGAGGATTCGGCGGCTGAAGCATCGCTATGAAACGGTAAAAATCGTTCTTGACGAACGACACAAACGAGGCCTTCGTGAGCCGGCAGTTCGCATAGTCAACGATTCCTTCGACAACGTAGTCTCTGAGATCATCAATTGGAAACTCTGCATCGCCGCAGACGTCATGTCACCTACGGAACAGTATCCCCCAGCAATACACGCCTTCGCTATGACAGTAAGCTTCTATTCGAAGAAAGCCTACGATTATCTGCGCTCCGTGTTTAACTAAACACTGCCACATCCAAGCACCATCCGCAATTCGATTCAGACGGTTAACGTGACGCCCGGGTTCAGTAAGGAAGCTTTAGACGCTCTCTCGCAAAAGTAAATCGGTTATTGGAAATTATAGCCGTGACCCATTCGTCTCATTTCCTTTTACTTCCTTTCTAAGAGTGTGCAGATATTTCGCGCAAAGCAGCCGGAAGGGAAGCTGCTCTACATTCTAGTCTTTGAAGAAATGGCTATAAGGAAATTTGTCGAGTACGGCGCAATGGCTGATCGTTACTGGGACTTCGTGAATATGGGCACTGCCATGGATACTGATCAAGATACTGGCGTTCAAACCCTACAAAGTTGCCTGAAAGTTATCTAGCTTGTAAGATGAAACTTAAATTACTTCACACACAATTTTAAATTGCAATAAGGGTTGCAACGGAAGCCCTGGTACTTCTGAACGTTGGAACGTTGGTTGGTTACAACGATATTTCCAAAGCACCCTTCGCGTACTTCTTCACTGCCACCATGTGATAAGTGCGCAGTCGTGACTGATGCGCTCCATCTTCTTCACGCGGTCGGAGTTACGGTGACCAACGTTACTTTCGATGGTCTGCGCGTCAACCTCGCAATGTGCTCTGTTCTGGAGCGTGCCTTAAACCACCCAACCTGCAGCCGTTCTATCCGCATCCAAAAACGTTAGAAGATACGTATGTGATCTACGATCCAAGTAATATGGAAAATTGGTCCGCAATACCTTCGGGTGTTTAAAAAACTCCCCTTACTACATATAACTTCCAAAGCTGCCAATCGGACAACTCATGCTTCAACATGCCCGATTTTTATAATTTGTATTTTTTGGGTAGAACATTTCATCATTAGCATTATGTTTCCAACTTATTCGTTATTGATCAATCAGGAAATGAAATGGCAATACATCGTGGAACTTGAATAGCTCCAGGAAAAATCAGGCCTTCACGCTATCAATAAACTAAAGAAAATGCACATCGAGTATTGCAAACAGCCAATGAATGTCAAAATTGCTGCTCAAACTATCAGCGATTCAGTGGCATCTGCCCTTGAGTTCTTCGCGTCATTGCGGGACGAAAATGGTAAAATGATGAATCCACAATTTTCCGGATGCGAAGAAACGGTGAAGTTCCTCAGATGTTCAACAAGGCTTTCAACATCTTCTTTCAAGGTGGAATGAAGGGACCTCTCTGTCGTGTAAACGCTCAGGACATTTTTGATTTCTCACGAGAAATGGAAAACTATATCAGAGAACTTCGGTTGCCGTGTATACAAAGTATAATTTACAGCGCAAATGTAACTGGATTCCTCGGTTTCGTAGCCAACCTAATGAAGCTTCAACAATTCTACAAGTACATTCAAACAGGCATCGTCAGGTATGAACATTTCACCCTTCTGTCAGACATAGAATAACACATCATTTACAGGTTTCTCTCTGTTTACAAGATGAGCTTAGATCATCTAGAATGCTTTTTCGGCATGGTTCGACAATACGGGGGTCACAACGATAACCCTACACAGCGACAATTCTACGGGGCCTTCAAACGTTTGCTACTACACACGGGTGTCAAGTCGGTAGCTAAAGGTAACTGCATTAACTTGGAATCCGTAAGCATGCTTCACGTTTCCTCGAAGACCAGAAAGAACGAGAAACGAGTTCTTTCGTCTGTGGCATCCAAGGCCGAGGACGTCACGGCGGCTGTTGTTATGGTATTAACTCCATTTGTAGAAACGTCGTGGTGCATATTACAGGTTACAGATGGCCAATAATATTTGGAACCAGGAAATTTACTGACATTTCTTTTTAAAATAGGGTTTGTGGTCCGCCAAGTGGACAGTGGGCTCACCTGCCTTGACTGCAGCGCGGCGTTGCATGACTGTACGTCTTCGCAAACAAGTTCACTTATTCTGCTGCGTGACAATGGTGGACTTGTGCATCCCTTCCATTCTGCAATTGAAGTCTGCAAGGCAGCTGACGTGCGATCCAGTCAGATTCCACGGGATAAAAGTCTATTCAGCATTACATTTCTTTGGTTTCAAGGATGCTCGATTTCGATGTTATTTTTAACGATCTGGTCAATCACCAAAGCTAAGCGCTGTCTTTAATTTTGTCAGACTAATTTCTGAACGTTACCTTGTAATGCGTTTCTACCACGAGGGTAAGAAACTTACAGCCAAATTGCAGTGTGATAAAACTAGATTTGTATCGAAGCACGAAAATAAAGAAAAAGGCAACTAAAGATAATTATCTGACTTTTTGCACTCTAACAATATTAACTAAACGAAAGAAACAAAAGACCATGACGGGCTAGAAGAAAATGTTTCGTATGAATGAAAAACAGCACTCAACTTAGTTTTGACGTTCCTGAAGTAACAAAGGCATCCGGGTACGGCAAACGCAATGGCGCAATTCACTATGTTTTGCTTCGCTAATCTCAACACAACTATATATCTTCAAATAGTACTTGCCGAGCTTAGTCCGACTAAGCTATCAACTTATTTTGCAATACAAAGTAGTTGGCTTAAAAAGGGAAAAACTGCGAAATATGGACAAACGCACCCATCTTGGTAGTGGAAAACTGCTACGCGCTTTCTTAAGTCGCCCACCTTTTTCAAAAGGGGAGAATCAATCTATGTATTCCCGAGCTACCGGGATCTCCCCTAGACACGCCAACGAGGACGGTCTTCACTTTCATTGCGCCTTCGGGTTTAGAGAAACCCGACGACTCGCGCACATGTTAGACTCCTTGGTCCGTGTTTCAAGACGGGTCGGGTGGGACCCGACTCTACTCTCCGCGGCATCCCCCACAACGGAACCGAGAACCGACAGCCCCCGTGAAGGAGCTCGTCCCCAGAACCGGCGGGAGAATTCAGGTTTACGGCCGAGACACTAGGTCTAATCGGAATGAAATCCTAAAAATACGGTCTAATAGCTCATTCTGTCACTACTGTAACCTTTCTAATTTTGCTTATTTCTGACAGTTATCTTAGTTTTAAAAATTCTTAAAGAAAAGGTATTTATAGATAAACTTTAAGACAGTTTTTTGCAAATAACTTTAAGTGATCTGTGGTATATACGTTTTTTTTTACAGAAAAAGATTTCGTCAAAAACGAATCTAATGGTGTAGTTTGTTTTATTTTGTCCCCAAACTTCCCTTCTTAACATATTTAAAAGAGGAGAGATGGCAGAAAATTCGGAGCCGAGCTCAATTACTTAATTTTTGTAGGCTTATTTGTACGAGATATTTACTGAGATCAAGAGAACTGCGTACATCGATGAAATCTGAGTTTCAAAAAAAATACAAATAAAAAAAAACAGAACTTAAGAGCTGAGGATTTTAAACTTCTGAGTACGCAGGTATGTGATAATAAATAAGTTTGACAACGCCGCGTCCTGTTTGGCAGTAAAGAAGCTCGTCACTGGGAGATAGAAGACTTCGACTTATTCGACACAAAATGGTTTATTGATTCGGTTGCAGTCATACTGAGAATGACGGCTGTCAGTTTTTCCGCTTACCCACTGATCCAAAACTGCGGAAAAAGTGAACGGATAATTACAGGTGAGTCTACAAGTGGCACATTATAGAAAATAATATATTTTAATTAGGTTCAACATTCGAGTCATGGACGTAAGGCTTTTACTGATACTCAAGTGTATTTACTTTCCAAGACGGCAAGACAAAGAACCGTCCTCCACGGATCGTATCTGTTCCTGTCATTTCGTCAACAAGGATGATAAAAATTTTCCTACGTTATTTTCTTTCAACCGTGCGAAGCGCTTGGTACTTAAGAATCCTCCTGGACTGAAGCGGAGGGAAAAGTACAGCTTTACTTACATATTATGATCTTTTAAATACTGTTCTACAGGACTGACAAGACTTCTTCATTATCACTGACGTCGAGTGCGTTGGACACTCCGTCAACGAGCAGTGCGGAATGTTCATCGATCAGGTCCCTGTTAACGCCCCAGGAAGATACCCTTACTGTCACCAGGCTACAGGAGCTGTTAGAACAGAAGAAGCAGGAAATCCTTAAGTTAAAGGAAGATGATGACGTATGGGAAAAGTATGAAGAGCTGCTGTCACGCTTTAATAAAAAAGAAGAAGAATTCGAGCAGTTTAAGGAGAAGAACAACTATGGCTCGTGCACTTTTGGACAGAATAGCGGCAAGCCAAATCTTCTAGAGCTGTACACAGGACTGCCCTCTGAAGAAGTTTTCATGAATTTGGTAACTTCTGCCAACGGAACCCCATAATCTGTGCTAAAGACTGGATGGTTACACGATTTTCTGCATAAGAGGCAGCTTCTTATCACGCTGTCCAAGTTGAAGCTGAATTACAAATATCAGGATTTGGCCTTTCCTTACAAGATGTCGGTCGAAACCATTTCCAGCGTCTTCACAACTTGGCTTGATGTCCTCCACACAAACGTGTATGCCATGGTTATTTCTACGATACTCAGTAGCGAATACAACATGCTCGTGCTTCCCAAATGTTTCCGCGAGTTTTCTAACACTCGAATCGTACTTGACTGCACGGAAATAACATGCCAAGGTAGCCGTTCGGAAATGGACTTCCACTGTTTGACGTCCTCCAACTATAAGCGTCGTAGTACTTTAAGAACTTTGATTGGAGTCTCCTGGAGTCCTGCCGGAACAGCAGCTTTCTTAGCGATGCGTATCCGGGATCCACTTCAGACAAAGAGATTGTTAATGTAAGCGAATTCTGGACAAACTAGTTCCTGAAGATGCTGTAATGACAGATAAAGGGTTTCTCTTGGAAGACATTTTACCACAGGGAGTAGTACTTTATATTCCCCTTTTAAGAGTTCTCCACAGTTCACCATAACGCAAGTTATAAGTGGTTCGAAAATTGCCATAGCAAGGATCCACGTAAACAGAGTGATAGAGACCTAGAGCATATGCAAGTAGAGGCGGCACGGGTCCACATGGCTCCGTAGAGAGCGATGGTTCTCAGCTGGGAAGCTTAAGCCACACCCTTCATGACGTTACGGCGCGCAAAAAATATGGCGGCGCCCACTTGGCACTAACATCAACAGACACTTTCTCTAGTCCTAGTGAAAATAAACCCGAAAGTGTCGCGAATTTTCCAGGAATGTCTCGTTATTACACGGTGTGTCGTCACAAGTATCAAGGAAACGAAGCAAAAAGCTTGAACTGTTGTCAGTAAGTTTTCTTTGATAAAATTTTGCTTAACATATGGCCCCAAACAAGAGTGCTAAATTGCGTTCAACACTGTTTATAGTTTTCCTCTAAGAAATCCGGAAATGCTGGATAACTGGAGGCAGAGCCTTTGATGGGACGAACGGGGCTGGAACCCGAAGAAGACCTCGCTGATATGCTCTCGTCATTTCACGGAAGACGAGCAGTATCGGGTTAACGACTACAAGAATCTCCACACTTTTGCTTAGTGTAGGTCGTGAATAATCATCTTCTGTAGGTAATCCCCTAATTTTGTATAAATTATGCCACAAGTACAATGGTTACAAACGTTTAAGAAGAGGATGCCAAACCTATTGTCAACAAATCGAGGTATTACAGGTTTCTTTGGCGACTTGTTTTCCCTTTGGATATTTGGACAAAGGCTGGTTTACCTAAACATACTGGCAAGATTTTCCGTCCCCTCGGTACAATCCAAGAACACTTCCTGCTTGTGTAAGCGACTTATGGGGAAGGGTTCTTCAGTCCACAGGCTATCCAGTACTCGGTACTCCAGCTGTTTAATAAGTGCCAGTGTATGAGCACACTTGCCGTTGACCCTATGTACACGAAGAAATATAATACATTACAATGCAGTTACAGTGAAATCAGGTACGGAAGTATTCGTAAGCAGCCGGGGTGCCCACAGGGGGGGGGGGGGGTTGGGACGCAGTCCGCGTCATCTACGAGTTTGGGGGGGGGAGTACAGTTTTAACAAAATAGTACTTACTATTCATTATAAACTACCTTAGCTAACCACGTGCAGAGGTGCCTGAGGGGGGGTCACGAGACAGTTGCCTCGTAAGCGGACAAAAATAATTGATGCCACATATTTCTGCTTTAGTGCAAACTGAAAGAGTATTTTTCTTGAATTTATCAAAAAGTAGAAACAAAATTTCCCGCCTGTGGCGGGATATAGAATATTAAATCGTATTTTCATATCTCTAAAGACTTCACAGTCTACTTCTATTCATTACAAGTACCTAAGTTGTGCAATAAAGATAGGTAGGTGTGATTTTTGGCCGAATATCCCACCCATTAGTAATTTATTAAGAAAGCCCGATTACACCGGCTGAAGCCACTAAAGACCTCATATCACCTGACTTTTTCAGATCTGTAAGGTAGAAGTTAAGTTTGTGTAAAGTCTCTACTCAATTGATTCTAAACCAAGAGGTATTTGTCCTGAAAATTTTCGGAAATTTTCGCGCCAGCGGCGGCGAACTTGTCTCCTAACTCACGATTCACATGGTACCGCTATTATGGGCGCACAAATACGGGACTGAAGCTTTTCTCAGAGACGAAAGCGTAGATCCCATTTACCACGACTGACCTACAGAAGCCAGCTGGGCGTTTCGAAAAGGATCTCGGAATGCGAATATCTGCAGAACGAAGTTCCTTCATATCGCGGGGTGGGGTGGTGGTTACATGTCTGGTGGGTACGCCTCAGAGACCTGGGTGGGGATGGACACCTCTGACCACGTGTAAAAAAAATTTACGGCGGTAACTAACTGCATGCATCAAAATACTTAAAACTTTACCTTTTTTCCCATGGTGTTGGAGAAAATGGGGGGGATTTTTTGTTACTTTTTTTGGTTAATTTTGGGGGGGTTGCGTCCTAAGCCTAGGGGGGGATGGGCACCCCTGGTAAGCAGTGAAGACAGTATTCGGTATTGTAGGACTTACCCGCAGTACAAGAACATCGTGCATCCACAATCTCATTGGGTTTGGTGGAAAGGAATACCAGTTGCGGCTTTTCAGTCTTCTTCATATTTCGACAGCACCTTCCACAACACTCA
Organism: Leptestheria dahalacensis; assembly: GCA_022114935.1. Lineage (NCBI taxonomy): Eukaryota > Metazoa > Arthropoda > Branchiopoda > Diplostraca > Leptestheriidae > Leptestheria > Leptestheria dahalacensis. Next base: position 17,463 of record JAIQCU010001115.1, on the reverse strand, counting down.
CGAAGTCGTCTTTTTCTTTGAACAAATCCACCTTGTACACACAAACTTCCATGAAAAACTGCAGTGATCGTTTTCTCTGGCGTCCTCATATGTCATGTTTCAGCCAGTTTTCGGGAAAATGTTTAATAACCGAAAAATCACACAGCTTTGACACTGTTTCAACAGCAGACTGAAAAAGTTGATGTTTACGCTTCAAAGCAATATATCAGTGTGGTTAAGTCTAAACAGAAACCTTTGGTCCTCCATGATACATGATACTTCAAAAATTATTTAAAATTCAAAACTAATATGTCCCACTAAGAATATTTCCATCATTAATTAAAACAGGTGAATTTTTATACAAAAATGGAAAAGGTTTCCGTGTAAGATCGAGTTTTCATAGAGAAGAAATTAATTCAAAATTTTTCTTCCATAAGAGCCCATGTATAAGAAGTCGACATTGTACCCAGCCTTTCTCAGAATTTTACGGCCTCGGAGAGGTCGCAACCCACTCATTAAGCATTAGCCAATGGGGAAAGGAGGGGTGGAGCTCAAGTTGGCTGGACTGCTAAGCTCTATAGTGAAGTTTTGCAGCCAGGCAGGGCAATCGCTATCGGTACATGCCGTGTATTACTCAAACGACGTCGCACACTATACAAAAAAGGTATACGGAAAAAATTGACCAGATAAATTGTTTAAGGGCATTGATGTATGTACTGAATTGAGAAGCACAAGCTGTTCCGTTTCTTGGGTGATTCCCGATGGCCGATAACTGTCAGTTGTGACGCCTCCTAATACTGCGATACACATCAGTCTTCCAGGCCAGAAGATAATCAATATTTCAGACGCAGATGTGTATCAGAAAGCTTTAATAAAAGTAATAGGTCAACTTGAAGAAAACTCGAGCCATGTCCCAGCGGTGCCCGTACAGCGAAGCGACGTGATGTCGACAGCCTCGTTACAGCAAAGGTCTTTCAGCTACCATGCATTTCTTCAAAGTATTAGGGTCACTGGTGTTTTATTGCATTTATTAATCTTGAAAGAATCTGTTTAATCTTAAAAAATGGAAAAAGAAAAATTGTGACAGTTGATACAGTGTTTCCACTTCAACGTTTGCGTTTCCTCATTTACACACTTCCATGTTCTCTCTGTACAGCACCTGAATAATATATATTAATAAAAAACTCATCTGTTTTACATTTTACTGTTTACCCTGCTAGCGAACATTAGGTTTTCTGCTTTTCTTTAACTTGTAGACATATTATGTTCTACGGAGTCACTGAAAAAAAAGTCGGAAAAAGTAAACAACTATACGGTTCTGATATGGATAAGAAACCCCTTCTCAATAGGCACGGACGTTGTATTCTGTATACATTAATCTAAAGCATATTACAAGTCTTCCTTATTTAGTACTTTCACGGTGTGGAATCTGGCACTGAAGAAGATCACACTATTCCCAATGCCCATATAATATATTTGTGCACAAATCAAGTTAAAAGAAATTCTTGCTTCGGAGGTGTAGCCTTAAAGACCCCGACGAAGTTACCTAAAAACGCATATAACTAAATAAAACGGCGTTTATAAATGGTACGCTTCATGACGTATTGTAGGACCATTATTGATGCAGAAATATGCTCAGATTGCAATTTGAAACATTATGTCCGAAGAAAAGCGTTTTATGTCTTGTGCGCGTTAGTTGAAGAAATTAACTCCGTTTACAATACGACGGCGCGTTCCATGTAACAAACCACACTAAGCTATATACCTAATGTTCCTTTTAGAATCTTTCGATTAAGGATCAACTGCTTTGATATTTCGTATTTCCTTATGACACATCTAATAGAAAAGATTAATATGGGTAATTTCTGCAGAAACTGCAGACCTTCAACTCATTTTCATTCATTATTCAGTCAATGAAGGCCTTTATGGCATTACAGCAAGTCAGAGGTTTTTCTTTTACTATGTTGTACCCTTTAATAGCTCCCAATATTAATCTCGGGTAATCTGAATCCAGTTTGCTAGCGTCTTAACAACATTTAGATTCGGTCGCGATATCGGCCTCCCAGACTTTAGGCCATACCAAAATAATTTGATGTTTCTCGTTCCCGCCCGCGCATCATTTGTGCATTTCCTTGCTGCACATGCCTGTTGCAGGCACTACATGTTCAACGTCAAGAAGTGTGGTTCACCTAGGTGTGCTGTTTGTTCCCCACCAAACTTACCGAGAGAAGTATTTGAGACGCTGAACCACTTGCCAGACCCGGTCCCAGACGGAGAGTCGTACAAATCTTTCTCAGAGTTGTAGGGAACAGTTACGACGGAAAAGTTCCGTCCATCCCTCCAAACCAGTCTGAAAGTTAAAAGAGCTATGCCTGTTAAAACTTTCACTTACTTCTTAGAATACATAGTTTCTATTTTTTCCTTGCTCTCCCTTCATTTATCTTTCCCTTGACCTTTCCTGTAATTCAGCCCTACTTAGCTTGCCCTTGACTCTCTATCCTTCACCTTTGTTGCTTTCACTTTACCTAGTTTTCTTTCTTCTTGAGTGTACTTGGATGTAGTAGTCTATCTTGAACCAGCAAAGAATTAAGTTGTCGTCAAATCAACCAGAAAAGCGGAAAGTTATCTCATGGTCCTCCGAGCCGGATATCTGTTGATAGCTACGGATTGTTTGGAACTGGGAAGGATTTTCGGTAAGGTTTTGGAATCTGGAATTGTCGTTGTCGGAAAATCATCTATTCGGGTAGAAAATGAGCGAGCTGGATCGACTTGGAAGAACGCGTACTGGTTTGAAGAGGTCGTTTATTGGGAATGCGCAAGTTTTAGAAAACTTGGTAAAAGAAGCTGTCACGGAAGAACTCGAGATTGAAGTTTTGGTTTTGTTGGAAACATTGGCGGTCGATTGGAAAAGATTAGAGACAGTTTTCGTTCAAATGCAGGAAGTCACGGAAGATGTGTCGGAGGAACAGCTGGCACGAGATTTGGACGAGTATAACCGAACGAGGTACAGGTACTTGAAGGTAAAACTGTTGGCCGAAAAGAAGTTACGATTGCTCAAGGAGAGCACAAAGTTCAGGCTCGACAAATCCAACATCTCCAGCACCAAGTCTGTTAGGGTCGGGGTCGATCAAGCTGCCGAAACTGGTTATCAAATTGTTTTGTGGAAACCCCTTGGAATGGCAACCTTTTTGGGACAGCTGTTGTGCCGCCGTTCATGAGAATCAAGGTTTGAGCGCCGTCGAGAAATTTAACTATCTGAGGTCGTTTCTGGAGGGAGAAGCCGCGCGCACAATAGCAGGATTCACCTTGAGCGCCGACAATTATGCCGATGCTGTTAACCTTCTGCAGGAGAGATAAGGGGACAAAGATGTCGTCATTGGGTTACATTTAACTCAGCTGTTGCACGTAGTGTGTCCAAGCAACGCACGGGACACCTCAGGGCTAAGGAGATTTTACGATTCGTGTGAAGTACATGTAAGGAGTCTAGAAGGTTTAGGGAATCCAACTGAAACATTTGGGTCAGCGATACCGCCTGCACTGCTGAGGAAATTACCCCAACCCTTAAGGCTGCGATGGAGTGAGGACTCCTCGAGGCGGGTGACCGACTTAAAGGGATTGTTGAATTTTCTGAGGGCTGAGGTCGAAACAAGGGAGCGAAGTGAGAATATCGCGCACGAGTCTGAGGAGCCTGAGCAGCGAGCGGTCAGGAGTCAGGGTGTCCGCCATGGGGGTTCGAGGCCAACGGCTGCCGCTTTGCCGGCAGTCACTAACACCAGGACCAGGAACTGCATATACTACGAGTCCCAAGAACATTGGCCCAGCGACTGTACGATATCTGTGGAGAAGAAATTGCTAATTCGGAGGAAAGGATTATGCTTCAAGTGCCTGAAAAGAGGTCACCTTGCGACATCTTGTTCTGCTTGCGTCAAGTGTAGGAAGGCTCACCACTCCTCTCTCTGCAACGGAGTACAGGCTGTTAACCAAACGACGGAAGCAAGGCATATCACAACCGCTACATCTACGTCAGAAAGTGTGCAGGTTAATGTCGTCACGTCTAACAAGATTCTGCTGCAAACTGCGACAGTTACGGCGACGGGGACGAAGGGAAGGCGGAAGGTTCATTGTTTGATCGATAGCGGGAGTGAACGGTCGTTCGTCACGGTTGAGGTTGCAAAAGCTCTGGGGTTGGTGGAAGTAGGCTCGGAGTCTTATGAGTACATTTGGAGGGGAATCCACCACTTCGCTGAAGAAGCTTAGCCGGGTGAGAATCGAATTAGAAACAAGGGCGCAAGGTTTATTGAAGCTCGAAGCGCTAGTCTATTCCGAGATATGCCAACCCATCCCAGGCCTAGGAAACAGGCCGCGGATGCGAGAAACTAGGTCTTGTGGACTAGACCTAGCTGAAGGACAACTAACTCTACCGACAACCAGCGCATCGATTGCTAATTGGCGCAGACTTCCAACGTTATGTATTAACGGGATCTACAAAACGGCTGGGCCTCGAGCAGTAGAAAGTGTATTTGGCTGGATGCTGCATGGTCCCTTCTACGGTTTGACCAAAACTTCCACTGGGGTACGACTGCGCTCATTCTCCATGCAAGATGCGCTCCGCTCCCCCTAAGCTGCGACCATCTCGCATTATGATGCGCCCCCTTTGAGAGCAAAAGCTATGATGATGCGCCCATCTCCCACCATGAACTAATTATTTTAAGTGTTATTTAGTTGTGAAAAAAAACAAATCTTGGTATAAATAAAGTCTCAGTGATACAACGGCTTGGGCAAAAATAACTGCAGCTGCTTTACGAATAAGAAGTTTTAATCGATATTAATAATCGATTCCAATGCAAGCCGTATGTCGACACACGTGATCAGTCAGCAATTCAAGGTAAGATAGCTGTGCGTATTCCAACCGTTATCTGTAATTCATTAGACTTTATTACCTTTATCTGTAGTACAAAACAGCTATAGCTACTCTGACTTCGAAACTGCTGCGCGTGGTGTGGTGCTTCCCGACAAAACATTTTTGACAAAGGAAAACTTTTCTGAAGGTACGAATTATAAGAATAAAACTGAAACCCTGAAACTGTATTCACATGTATTACTAATTCTTTTTATTCTGTCTGTAGTACAACATAGCCACCCTGACCACGAAACTGCTGCGCTGCGGGACGTGGTGCTTTCCGGCGAAACGTGCTCACCACAGGAAAATTGTCCTGAACGTATGAAATATAAGAATAAACTGAAGCCATGAAACTTATTCAAGTTTTTTGTTTGATTTACAGAATCTGTGTATTCTGTATCTGTAGCAGAAAATAGCTGCCCTGATTACAAAACTGCTCTGCTTGATTCGGTGCTTCCCGACGAACCATTTTTACTCCAGCACAGATGTCCTGAAGGTATGATATTAAACATAAAACTGAAACCATGAAACTTCATTCAGCTTTTTTACCCATAGAGCTCGACGGTTAGAAGAATCTGCGACGAATGATACTCCACGTCGTGGTAACTTGGACCTCTTGTCGGATATTGCTCTATCCGATATATTGATCTATGTATGATAATTGCCATTTTCCCTGGGGTCTGGTGGTGTTTTGAGTCTTGCATCTTTTCAGGAGCCATGTATTTTAAAGGTGCTGCCTGATATGTTATAAGAGAAAAAGTCATTCTATCGTAACTTGAGTACTAGTAAAGTTTAAAACACAAAACCTTAGCTTGCCGGTGCTCATCATTTCTGGGAACTGTTGACGTTGTGCATCATAGTGAGGAGTTCCTCTTTAATCCAGTGATCTACAGAAGACAAAATAGAAAGACATGTAGTTATAAACCCTAGCTATTAAATAAAACTGAAGGCGTTTGTGATGGCGCAGGCCCCCTCAGTTCTCGTGCAGTTGATGCTGCTACCCCAACAAAAAAATTAAAAACAGATTTATTACCAACAATAACAGATTCTTACCTTGGATCACTTTCTTTTTCGGTGGCATGCTTGAAGGTTTTGCGAAATTAACACACACGAGACGCGCAAGAAGACTAGACGCGTGCAACTGTGAAAGCAGGGAATTTGAAATGAAAATTGAACCAATTAAAAGGCCGCTGCCTTGTTGCCATATCTATTACATCTGTTGTATTATTTTTTGTAACGCCATAAAAAACGAATCCAATATCTTCTAAATTATCTTATTTTTTCATTGTATTATGGATTTAAGTTACGTGTACTTAACTATGACATTTCGCAATGGCAACATCGAGTCGTCTTTGCGTCGTCAACATTGTGTCATGACAACTTCAAGCTTGCTCGATCAGATTGTTTTTCTTTCTTGCATTGAAATGTTCTAGCAACCGACTCAAGTTTCGTATTCTGATTCAACTGTCAAAAACTTGTTCTTATAAACATACATACGTTATTTCATACCAGGACTGGTAACAACGCTAATATTATTTCCAAGGTAATATAATATTCTGCTTGTGATTGTTGTTTTTATCCTTTAGTAAGATGTAACCCAGGTTAAATGCAATTTTACTTTACAGAATGGGCCGAGAACGAGGACCCTACACAAAATACAAGGAACATGGGGCTTCGTCTAACATGCCAAAGCGGACTCGGTCATGGAGAAATGCACGCATACGAGCTTATATGATTCAGCAAGGTCTGCAAGCAGTAGACTCGTCGAATTTCACGCTGGAAGTTACTCAGCCACCATCTGTTGGCACGCTACCCATCACAGTACCACATGTAGCTAACTACAACACTACACATGGGAGTGATTTGAACGTACACGAGTTAGAGGTATACTATGAAGTTGTTAGTGAACTTAGTTTGACCTAGTGATCTTGTTTGCAGGACGTTCGCCTTTTGAGTCCCGGTGATAATTATCCCCACTGCAAAATCTAGGTTGGGTGTCAGGTACCTGAACGTCAACCTTGCACTTTATGGAGTCAGCATGCCGAGTTCAGGTACCTGAAGAGCCTGATATCTTCCTATGTTCAGGGCATTCAAGACCTGAACCCGCTAGTGTCGAGCCGACCTTACCCGATTGCTGAGACTGGGACTTCTCAGATCCCTTATATGCACCCTTACCTTAACATGAATTACAGCGATATTTCTGCTATTCAGGCCCCTAAACCGGCCTAAACCTACCAGTTCTTTAAACGTTTAGAACTGGTGCTAATTCTGCTTTCCTCAAGAAAATATGTGCTAAAAGTTAAAAGTGAAGCTGCGTCTGGGTTTTTTAAAGTACACGTTTATAAATGGCAGTAAAGCAGACACTTTCACTGGAAAATAACTCGTTAGAACACGTTCCGACTGACTGATTTCCGACTAGTCGAACAAAAGTCCCAGTCGCCAGTCCCAGGGGGGCTGGTGGGTGCCTCACAAACAAGTGACGAGCAAGAGGCGCGTTTTGGCGCCAGAACTAAAGCCAGACATTTATTGTCGTTTTGTTCTTTACTAGCAATGCGGACTCGTCCGCTGTCTTTCAAACATGGTGAGGTCTTGCTTGTTTTGAAAGCGGAAATGTGTAGAAAATGTCCGTTTATTTGCGTAAGTACCATTTTGCCAGAGGCTTCTTACTGCGAAGTTACTCTCGTTGATGATACTGAAGGTACGACACAGGCAGTTAAAGTAGAATGATGTCACTATCTTAGCCACGTTAACTGAATTTATCGTATCCTTTTCGTAAATCTAACATTGTCTGGTGTTCTTAGATATCCGCATGTCAGCGCAGAGACAAGGTCTTCAAACACGGGACGCTGGCACTCAGACCGAGCCCGTTAGTGTCGCTTCACCCTTCAACTTGCCTGCTGGTTCACGTCAAACAGCCGATGCCGGAACGCACTATCATCCCACCGCTGCTGCACTATCGGTTAAGTTTGCTGTGCACCATACATCAGAAATAGGAACCGTCTCTCCGTCTCAGCTGGTAATTTTCACAGATTTGAATTTGTAGTTGCACGAATTGACCCGTTTTGGTAATAATGAGATATTAATAATAATATGTTTATATTTCACATAGCCTTCGAACGAACGGTCAGTCCAAACTCCGCGTGCACGGAAGCAGCTTTTTCCAGTACACTGCATGCCGCAAGAGACTGACACTCATGTTACAGCAATGTCATATTCATTTATGAAACGGGATGACTTAACCTCAATTTATTTCCCAAGACATATAAATATAAAAGGAAAAATAATAATCACAAATACTGTAATGCATATTCCAAGCCTCCCATTATTCCCTGTCGCCTACATCAACATGGAGATTGTGTCAAACAGCTTCCCCGTTGATGGCTGGCCGTGTCCCGCAGCTTCCGCGTCATCTTCCACGCGGGACAGTAATTTTTTTTTGCTAACGCGTAGTAAGCTTTTCGTCGTGATGATAAAAGGTTCAATAAATCGCAATTTAGGCCTTCTTGTCACTTATTCCTGTAGTTATTTCCTTAAAGGCAAAAAAGGAAATAAGCCTTTTTGACTTGCATGAAACTTTTCACAATTGTATTTTTTTTCTTTTTTTACTCATTTGACGGGCATTCAGGCGTTAGCCTATGGCCCCCTGCGCTCGCACTTTCGAGCGCCGACCAGATGAGCTCGGGTAGGCTCGAACACGGGCCTCCCGATCCGGTGACAACGATGTTGCCACTCAGCCCCAGTGGGTCAACACAATTGTATAATACTTACAGGCTTCATACAAGTAACAGTTCGTACTGCTCCATCGTATAATAAACCACTGATTATAAGAAAACATACGCAAATTATAACTTCGGGTTACGAATTAAGGAAAAAACCCTGTAGAAGATAATGTAAACAAAGGCTGCGGCTCGCGAGCTTCACTTGTTTCTGGAGCACTACCACCCTCTCCGCCACCCACAAATCACCCATGGGAAAAGTTTACTCGGTCGAATTTTCCGACCGCAGTCACCCTCTCTATTCCTATATATCCTCTAAGGTTTATATAGTAATGTAGGCCTGACAAGTCCTGACACGATGCATCATGCAACCCAAGTGATGCAACTATAATAACACTCACTGTGCAGCGTTGCGAGACGTGTCGAGCAAAGTCTCCGTAGCACAAGCAGAGAACGAGTCCGGTCTACCAGAAGATCGGTCAAGACTTACAATGCGGAAACTGATACCGCAGGCGGTTAAAGGTTTGTTCACACTAGCTCTATTTTGACCGTGGCCGGGACCGTGACCTTGAAAAGTGAGAACTGTGATCAACCACTGACGTATGTTGGGTCACGATTGATGTTTTATACAGGAGACTCACAACTGAGATATATTAACATTAACATTATTACATAATTGTTTTATATTCAGAACTGCAATCATGGGAGTAGAAACAGGGTTGTTTTCGTTTTCCTCCGTTCTCAACTGCCGCTCGACTGCCCGCCTCCGTTGCTGCCAGCCCGTGGATTCAGAATTTCCTGTCCTAAGTATTGTATAAGAAATTTGAAACCAGTATTTGATTGTTGGTGTGTACACATCATGAAATTACCTTTGCGGGTTCAATTAGTCGACCAGAAGCAGCTTGTGAAGGAATCTTCGTAACTTCTTCTAGAAGCTGTTTGTAACTGCCTATGTGAATCATACATCATTGTGTGGCGAACTAAAGTTTTAAGCTACTCCAAAACGAGAGGACTCGATATGTCGTTAAGTGAGTAACTAGCACAACTCGTACGTTGAACAGCTTTATTGAAACTAAAGTTAATCTGACACTACGTGGAGGACCTTAGTAGTCGAAGGGAGTGAGAACTGTGGTCAACCACTGACGTATGTTGGGTCACGATTGTTTTATACGGGAGTGAAGGGTTGTGAATGGTACGTAGCATGAAGGGGTAAGAAAAACAGATGACAAACAAGAGTAATAAACAAATGTTGTCCTGCATCACTACAATTAAATGTTTAAAAAAAGACAATCTTCAGAAGGCTCGCACATAAAAAAAAATACTTACTACCAAGCTTCAGAACATATCCATTGAACTGTTGCAAGCCGTTGTATAGGGTCTAGGCCATTCCTCGCCTTCCCCTTTGTAACAAATCCTTCGCAGACGTGAGCTGTTCGTAAATTCAGCGTTCTGGTTCACAGTGTCAGCCGGCTGGATTGTGAGACTGCTGTATTGTTCCCACTGAATAAACAACCCATGTATGTTCTTCTGAGATGGGATGGGCTGTTTGCACAACTGCGGATTGCCCTGGCTGAATGGTGGTGAAGCGGCTGGAACTTCCTTATCTACAGAACAAATATTTATTACGTTATATTACAACAGTTTGGACTCTTACCTTTCATTGCTTTGTTCTTGGGTGGCATAGTTTGAAAATTTTCTCAGTACGAAGGAGATAAATAAATAGAAAATATTGTTCAGAGCAAACGTCTGAATCGTGAACGTGTGAAACTCAACTGCCAACCGTTCAAACGATCAATCAGAGAGAAGAGTCGCTTTGCTTCTGTTCGTAGGCCTGCTTTGTTGCCAATTTCATCAAGTTACTAATACACTTTTTATAGTAAATGATAAAAGATAAAAAAATATCTTTAAGATTGTTTAGTATTATTTCAGTTACAAGTTTTCCGGTTTGTAAAGGAAAGTAGTAATTAATTTATATTTAGAAAGTGAAACTTGGCAACATTGACTGCTAGTGTCCTCCGTCTCGCCATTGCCAGTCGTTGTCACATGTTCAGCACTCCTAAGACTAGTGAATTGTTTTTGCTCTGTTCCGACTCAATCATCGATTTAGCCACATTATTTCGGTTGCTATGTAAGGTAAGGTTTCTTTGGTATATCACGTACAAAGCATTCACATTTCGTGCACAGAAGTATATGATAACAATGCGTAGTCTCATATAAAATGGGGCACGAACGAGGAAACTACAAGGAATACCAAAAATTGGGATCTGTATCAGAATGCCAAGACGAACTTGAAGTTGGAGAAACGTTGTTAGTTTTGAAAAACTGTACGGCCTGGAATAAATGAGCTTCAACGTTCACCAAATTCTTCACTTGGCCGACTGTGTCAGCTCCTGGGGACCGCTGTGTTTTTACGACGCTTACGGTTTTGAGCGCGAAAATGGAGTTCTTCGAAAGAAGTTCAATGGATCGCACCATGTACCTGAGCAGATCGTCGACAACTTGGTCTCTACCAAAATCGCGCAGATGTACGCCGCGAGCTACAAAGACAACAAAGTATCCAAGTCCATTACCTCAATTTTGTCATCAAAGAGAACTACCCAAAATCTCGTTCAAGCTGGAAGTTGCGTGTCACTGGGGAACCCAACGGCTCAGGAGTTTACTGAGACTCAGGCACCAACTACTAGCGGACACCTTTCCTTTTCCGTCTGTGCCCACAGTTGGTAGATTGTTTGATCGCGTGTTAATTGATTCACAGGTATTCACAGTCAGCAGGTACTCAAGGAGCCCACGGCGAACTGACTGGCTGATACTGACGCGGGATAACCAATGGTATGAATTGCTGGATATATAGTTCTACTGATTTCATCATCAAGCGAGTCCAAAGTTGCATTGTTTGCGAGGCAAGTTCGTTCAACTGTACTACACAACTCGAATCACTTGTACGATATTGAGCAGGATCCTGTGTTACCTGTTGAGGTTATTTTCCCACTGGATATAAAAAGCAAATCTTGCATTTTACGACTTGGTCAGAGAACAATCGCAGCTTTCCTTCCCTTGTTGATGTAAATCATAAAATTTGTTCCTTTAGTTCTTCCTTTTCAATAATCGTAATAATCATTCTTTTTTCATATCTTCTGTTCTTGGTATGTTGGAATAAAAGACGATTATCCTACATATATGTAACTGTTGTGTTTATTTTTTGAATTGTAGAATGAGTTTAGTTACTAATTAAACTGTTATGTACATACATTAACTAAATAAGGCTACATTCCAGGTCTCTAAGGACAAACCATGTTCAGGGTCCTAACTAGGTCAGTATGCCACTGCAGGCGTCTTCAGGTTACTCTTAAGGGTCTGCCACTGGGGCACAGCTGCGGTCAGGTCCTATAAGGTCAGTGTTCAGCATACCACGAATTGACGTTAAGGATCGTTAAGGTCGTAGTTAACGTTGTTCGGCCGTGTTCAGGGTGCCTTTCAGCCAACCACGGGCGACCTGGATTTTGGAATGGGGACTGGTAACGGAAGCTCAGCAGAAGATGGATGCAGTCGTTACAGCACTGATGTTAAAGCTGGAGACCGGGCTTAAAGTAGACCTCAGCAGGCGTGAGGAACAAAGCGATCTCGATAAGTTTTACGCAACATTCATGCGCAGCTTGTCGAAAAGTTCAAAGCGGAGGACACCCCAACGACTGTTTAAGTGCAAATTCTTACTTTATCACCCTTTGGAACAAAGAGGACCTGCAGAAACTATGATGCCTCCCTTCATCTTTATCCCGAAAGCCGCAAGCTAATCGAAACACGGAATCTTGGGTCAAAGAGGTACATATAATATAAATATTAGACGTCTCAAACGCTTAAAAACACGAATATTTTCTTGCTTTCAGAGATACTCTGTACATGGGAGAAGAGTACCGGACGAGACGCGCATAGCTGTGGTAACTTTTTACCAAAGCTGGGAGCACAGCCGTATGACGCCCGGCAGCATATTATTACTTCCCAACCGGCCCCAGTGCAGTACCCTAGTAAGCCCCTCCCAGCGGCCAATCAGGTGCTGGTTGACTCTGCTGTTTTGTTTACACTCCTGCTGACAAGCTACGAAGAACTTCATTTCTCGCAAAATAGCAACAGTAAACATTGAAAAGTCGTAGGAAAAGCAAATAAAAGGTTATTTGAGAAGCCAGAGTTTTCCTAGGCAACTACTGTGCGCAACCATCAAGTCGCAGGTTCGAACGACGACACAGTGCAAGGCCTGCACCAACTTTGTGCTCCAACAAAGTAAGTTCTAACAAGTATTACATGAACAATTGCCTTGCATTAAAGATCAAATCCATAATTACTCTTGGCTTTAGCCTGTTCTTTGCTATATTCGCAGGTAAACAATCTCGGGGCCTTCCACTTCCCCCGCGACGTTTAGCGTTCTTCCTCGGGTGACCTACCTTCAGCACCGTGGCACCTCTTCTCACACCATCGTGTCTGCGAGTCACACGCTTGGTCTGCGAGTCACAGCTCTTAGCTGAACGCGGATCTTCTTGCCGAATTTGACGCAATTTGTCTTGGGAACACCGCACATATTTTTAGCCATATTACGATCTATTATGTCGTGGGAAGTGCCATGTTTGTGCCATGGAAAGTCATGCTTGAATAAACCAACTACATAGAACTGTTTTCTTGTTTTTGAAGCCAAAACGTTAAAGTCAGTAGAAATTTTGTTTCTTTTCTTACATACTCAAATAACAATTATAAAGTAAATAAACGTATAGACTCATTATGATATATGTAGATACATTTTTATAATTTAGAGTTAATTTTCCTTTTGTGAACTTGTCAATATGGGAAACGAAATTTTTCCTGTTTTTTTAAATAAATTAAGAAGACTCCTTCCATTTGCGAAAGGTTGCAGTTGAGTAGCGTTTGGCGCGTAAAGTAATCAGCTGATGAAGTGTTTTTGGCGCTTTTTTCACTCTGCACCCTGCCACTGCCGATTAGTTAACAGGTTGTTTGCATTTTTGGTGTGCGAATATGGCCTCTGAAAGTTCACAAGTGGGTAGTGACACCATTCTAAAAACTATTCTTCCGAGCTCGTTCGAGTCTAAGATAATAGAACAAACAATTTTTTCATCTGAAAAGTTTAAATGTGAATTGCGAACATCGGCGACGACTGTGGAAGAGGCGAAGCAATGGCTGCTTGAATTCGGTCAGAAAACGAACACATGCTGGATTGTCAAGAAAACAATACCAGTCGGAAAGTAAGTACACCTTCTTTTTTTATAATTAATATACAAGTGTATTTACTAGGAGACCCATGGGCATACTAGCGTTAATTTCTTCTGGATCAAGTAATGTACAGTTAGGAGAAAAAGGGATCATATGAGAATGAGATATAGGGGGTGAAAAGATTTCAACATAAATTGAAAAGCTAAAATGAGAAGGGGTCATATGAAATCAATAAAACCATTTCAAAAGAGAATATTCATAAGAAAAAAATAAGACGAAGCATAACAAATGTGAGAAAAAGTTATATGGGAGAAACTCTTGAACATACTAGGAAATTAGACAAAGCGCAGCAAATGTTATTGTTAAAAAGCTAGAAAAATAAAAAATAGGAAATTGGACCATTTAGAAAACATTATTTTTAAATTTTAATATTGAGTTTTCATATTACAACCACAAAGCTTAGTCGCCAAGCATGATCTGTTACTATTTTTCCATCCTAATTTTTCTAATAACTTTTTCCAGGTTGGTGTATAGAGCAGTGTTTGATTGCCAGCACTCTGCCACCAACAAAACAACCAACATTAAGAAGCAGACTGGGCGCAATACCAACTGCAGTGCCCAAGTTTTGCTGAAAATAAAGAAGGTCAATCGAGGGACTATCAAGAATGACTCCTACCTAAAGCTGTCCTGTCCACTGCCGTGCATCATCAACATTAATTTTGATCACAACCACAATATTGTCTGCCATGATGCTTTTCGAATGCTACGTGTCACTCCAGAGGTCCGAGAGAGGTTCCATGGCTACTTCAGTGATGGGCTGACAGCATCAGCAGCCAAACACCACCACGAAGCTGACATGTTAAAAAATCCAAATCATTCAGCCCAGGATCTGGCTAATGCTGCACTCAATCCATGCATGCAAACTGTCCAGTACATTTTTCGCACCTGGAGGGACAACAAGTATGGGGACTCCAGCAGCATGTACCAGAAGCTGAAAGATAAAAAAACGCAAATGGAGGAACAAGGTAAAATAACATATCATAGTAACTGAAGAACGTGGAAACAAGTGCAAGGTTTTTTCTCGTTTTTACAGGTGTTTTCTTGGACTTCGAGGAAGGCCCACCTTTTGCGATTGTTCTAGTCACAGCCCTCTTCAAGCGAGCCCAAGAGTTGCGCTCTTCTGGCGAAATCATTTTTCTCGACTCAACTGGCAGTTGCGACAGCACCCAGACCAGCGTTACCACCTTCCTGACTGCTACAAAAGCAGGAGCAGTTCCTCTGGCGATCTTGATGCACGAGGGCCTGACCGAAGAGAGCTACGAGAAAGCCTTTAGGCTTCTAAAGCGTCACTTCCCAAGGTAAATATTAAGCAGAAGTAAACATCTGAAATATGGTAAACCCCATCCTATCTATAATAAATTGCTTATATATATTGGAAAGTGGTCGTACTGAGTAGTAAATTTCTATGTTGACTTAGGTTGAAACACTCAAGTTAAGTTTTCTTACCGATGTAGTACTGCAGATTCAGTCTCTTATTATAATAAATAAATTAGAGTATAATTGTACCCTTAAATTAATAATTACATTAATAGTTAACTAATAAAATTATAAAATAAGTCAATGAACAGTACTGTTCTTTCCCAGGTATGCTGGCGGAATGTCTGATGGCCCAGGAGTCTTCATGACTGATGATTCCGCGGCTGAAAAAAATGCCTTGAAAACTGTGTGGCCGCAATCTCACCAGTTACTCTGTCTGTTTCATCTGCCGCAATCAGTATGGCGATGGCTGTGGGATGCTGACCATAAAATACCCAAAGACGACAGGCCAAAACTAATGGGTCTCTTTCAAGAGGTAAATTTGTTTTTGGAGTTTGCGTGCCCTTATACTAACGCAGCTGCATTAATAGATTCTTCGCGCAATGACATCCACACAAGGGGACGAAGCGCTAAAGGCTCTGAAGTCAGCAGCAGAAGCTTATCCTGCCTTCATTGATTATGTTGAGGCTCTGTACCAGCGCAAAGATGAGTGGGCAATGTTTTGCAGAAAGGAGCAAAGGGTATTGACGCGAGGGCACGACACTAACAACTTCGCCGAAGCCAGTGTGAGGATCTTCAAGGATGTTATCCTCAATCGTCTGAAGGCCTACAATCCCATCGCGCTTGTCGACTTTTTCTCCACAGACCTCGTGGAATATTTTAAAGTGAGGCTTCTCGACAGCGCCAATAATAGGAATGGACGCCTCTACAATCAAGCCATGATTTCAAACGCGTTATACAAGGATTCAACCTCCCTTCCAAAAAATCCTTACCATCGCCGAGTCCAGCAAGTCCTGCAGCGTGCAAGCAGCATACCTGAAGAAGACATCTCTCAGCTAAGCGAGTCTCAGTTCGCTGTACGAAGCCAAACCGAGGGAAACGCCCAAACGTACAGAGTGGACACGGAGGTAACTTACTGTAGAGACATACCTATCGTCCTTTATAATCACTCCACTATTATTTAGGTGGGAGTTTGCAGCTGTGCAGCCGGAGTCAACGGTCAGATTTGCAAGCATCAAGCTGCTGTGATGTCCCTCTTCGCAACATCGTTACCAAATGCTCCATTGATTTCCCAAAAGGAAAGACACGAGTTGGCCAAGTTGGCGTTGGAAGAAGAGGACTGTCCTGACATTTCATTCTACGTGGACTTTCTACCATCCACAACCTTGCCTGGAATCGGCGATAACTCTGATGACGGTGGACTGACTTCCCTCCAAAGCACTGCCTCAGCGAACTCTGCCGAAAGTTCAGCCTCGGAGACGTGTCAAATGGAGGACGACACAGCAGAACCTGTTGACACCGAGGAATCCTTGAACACGGTTTGCTTCTATTTAGCTTTCTTGACAATTTCTTGACTTTATTCAGGAATGTGCATGGGTGTTTATTCATAAGTCAATATCGTGTAATCGTAACGTATCCTTTAAAACAAAAGCTTTTCTTGTTCATCTCTCTTATTTTTACACCTTTCACAGCTCACTAATCCTGACTATTATATTTTCGTTCTAACTCATTTCAAAAAACTCAACTGTATCTCTAGGTGAAGTCTGCGCGCGCAGAGAGGTTACAGAAGAAATGGGAAAAGTTTTTCGCTTTACTCGAGGATGTTCGTCAAGAGACAATTGCGAACGGAGACGTCGGCACTGAAAAAGGTAATCTTAGAGACAGTTGCGTAAACCACGTCCTTACTTGCTACTCACGAATTTTTCGTTGACCAGTGCAACTCTTATTCGCAATTTCAGGATTGGATAAAATGATCACCTGTTTCTCCAAATCAAATGGCGGCATTGGGAAGATCAATCATTTCCTGCATACAACTTTCTGGGGGAAATGCAGGACAAAATTTGGCAGGAAGATTCGCGTCCAGCCAACCGCTGTTTCCAGAAGAAAAGAAGGGACAACAAGAGGGACCACTGTAATGAAAGCTGGTCGTCCCAGGAAGACCGACAAACGCCGTGGGAGACAGAAGGCACCTAGGAATCTAGCTTTAAGCATTGCCAAGAACAGGCCCAATGCAAAGTCACATGGGTCTGGCCATTGAATAAAATGTTGGCTTCAAAAACAAGAAAACAGTTCTATGTAGTTGGTTTATTCAAGCATGACTTTCCATGGCACAAACAT
>JAIQCU010001114.1:0-26859 GCA_022114935.1 Leptestheria dahalacensis | reverse complement strand
ATTGACAGGTAAATAGATTTTGTATTGTGTTATTTATAGAACAGTATCTGGGGTTGTAAGTATAATTTGCACTAATTGAAAGATTAATTACTTGCCATTTTTGGTTATGCAAGAAAATAACCCAATCACTATTATCTTTGATTGCCCACGTAGTAATAGTTTATAGTACCCTTTATTTTTTTGTTATTTTATTCAATTATCATAATTGGTTGATTAGCTTTTAACCAGTCGTGTAGTCGGATTCATAACTAATCTATAATCTTCTAAGTTAATCATATAATTAGGATATTAAGTCTTATTCAGTTAAAGTAAAATTGCTGTTCTAGATACCAATATGTGCAGCATAGGCAGCAATGGCCTGCAGGGCGACAATAGTATCTTGAGTTGAGACGAATCCTCCCTCGCTGTTGCGCATCCTCGACAGCCAGCGGACGATGGAGCGGGCCTTGAGGAGGTCGTCATAGGTTCCCAGCTTGACGAGGGTCAGCAGCACGTATGACGTCATCTCGACGCTGACGGACGATCCGCTTCCTTGTTTCTCCCACCTGCAAAAAAATTTCATTACGCACACAATTACGCTTAAATTGTTAATACAGTAATTTAATAAAACATAAAACTAATTGATATAATTAATAGAATTAAACTAAATTTAACTTCCGTATGTTTCCATTTTAAAAGAATTAAAACATATACATAATTGTAGTATTATACACAAGGTAAATAAGTAGCTAACAATTTACATAATCAGGTGTAACGGTTACCATAGCAACGAATTGTTAGACTGGGCTCTCTGCATCAGCCAATCGAGCTGCTCACGGGCCTCGTCCAACTTTCCGGCCAATACAAAGGCATAAGCAACTAGCGAACTGGCATAGAGGTCCGGCTGCTCGCTAGGGTCCGGGCTGATGCACAACAGGGCATTGGCGATCAGCTTGTCAGAGACGGTAAAGTTGCTCGCGTCCTTGGTCTCCAGGAGGGATATCAGCGTGTAGGCGGTCAGAGGACCCAGACTGTCGTCGTCGTGGGTCAGGCCACCCTAGGTTACATTAGATATTCTTTGTAGAACATGGTTCCGTAATGTATATTGTTTAACAGAGGAACGTTTGGCAATATTCCTATCTGTCTGTCTGTCCGTCTGTCTAATTATCTGGTTACCTATTTATTTATCCGTCTATTTATCCACGTATTTAACTTGTCAGTCTGTCTGTCTATCTGTTTGTCTATCCAACTATCAATCTACCTATCTACCTATCTATCTATCTACTTGTCTGTCTGTCTAACGATCTGTCTGCCTCTCTTTCTACCTGTTTTTTTATCTATTTATTTATCTATTTATTTATCCACGTATCTAATCTGACTATCTATCTGTTTTTAAATCTATCTATCTACATATCTATTGATCTATCTTTTTAACCAACCTATCTGTCTTTCTGTCTATCTATCTACCCATCTGTCTGTCTATCTGTCTGTCTGTAATCTGTCTTTCTATATATCTATCTACCTACCTACCTATCTATTTCTCTGTCTATCTATCTATCTATCTATTTCTCTGTCTATCTATCTACCTACCTATCTATCTATCTATCTATCTATCTATCTATCTATCTATCTATCTATCTAACTGACTGACTAACTAACTAACGTAAAGCTAACTAACTAACTAACTAACTACCTGGATCACCAGGGTATTATTTTCAAAACTGCCGCGAAACTGTATAGCAGAGGTTGAATTGCTCGAAACTTAGGTTATACTCGGATGGATTTTGTAAACAAATTATCATTAATATAACTGCTATTATTACAGTTAACAATTACGTTAACACTTAAGTGTAATACCAGTACTGTCAACAATGCTGTCCATAAACTCCCTTTTCCCGAATCAAACCATCCATCTTATTTTTCATGGATAATACCAAATAAATAAACCTACACACTAAATGTATATTAATAAATCATACTCAACTTTAAAGTACGAATCACTTAAGAACCATCTTTGAATTAATTTGACAAAATCCCGTATCACAGACCGAAAAATCAGATTCGAAACCTTCAGATCCGAGTGAAGCACAGTCCCAATAACCGGGAAACAGCCATTCTCCAGCTGCTGCCTCACCAGCCAATCCATCGACGTCTTCAGATCGTTACCGTCGATATGGATGTACTTGCGTGCGGCTGCAAACGATTTGACGACGAACGCCGTCAGCCAGAGTGACCCTGACTTATCCGACTTGCCGAAAGCCGAGTAGGATCCGTCCACGTGACGGTAAGTCAACTCTCTTTGGTATCCCGACTTCATAAAGGAGACGGCCTTGTTTCTGACCGAAGGTTCCAACAAGCCTACAGCTTCGAGGTACTGAATGACGTAGATATTCGGCGTAAAGAGGATCATATTCTGTTCACCGCAGCCCATGGGCATACGGACTAACCCGGACAGGCCCTGATTTGACAACACAGAGGTTATTGTAATTAAAAAACAAAATTGGATGAAATTGTCTCAGAAATTATACTTGCAAAGCAGGTCCCATGAGATCGCCGATAGCAGTGACCCAGGCGCGGGCCGAACCTTCGACCAGATCGTCAGGGAGGCTTAAATCCGATTGCAGGACCTTGTCTTCCTCAAAATCTGTGCAAAATGAACACGAATTGTTAAAAAATTTAAATTACACTTTCACTACAGGTCGATGGCACACTCCAATACGACAAGAACGGAAATACATTTGTAAAAAGAACCTTTTGGGCAGACGAGGTGAGAACTGACTCGTTCCATGGGATATCCTTCGGGCTTAACCAGCAAGGGTTTGACTATCGTGTCCCTACAAAGTAACAGAATCGCATCAATAAAATAACTCTGTGTTTTATTCACAAGTCACTCAGTAGCAATTAATTATGAAGATCATTAAATTAAACTGATCAGCGTATCTTTATTACTGAATAACACTAATTGATTCAGTGTAATTCTAATGTATAAATTACTGTCCAGCCGGAAGGAATTGCGGTCCGCACGGCTGCGGATAAGCCTCATCGATGACGGCCGTCACGGTGACGTTGACCGATCCCAGCTCCGCAGGACGCACGGCAAAGTTGTGAACCAAACTCTGTTTGGGCGGGACGCACAGCTGCACCGAATCGCTCTCGCTGACCAGTTCCAGCTGTTCCGAGTAGGCTAGTGTGATCCGCACCGGAAGGGATTCCGGAAGATAATTGAAGATGGACACCTTTTTCAACAATATCACATTCTATTACTTAAATGTAATTCAATTACAATTAAATTGAAATGTAAATATTGAATTTTGGAGGTAAAGGCCATTGTGAGCGGCAAAACCACCTTGGTTTGCATCTTCTCCCCCCGTTTGACCGAGTAGGGCAGGTGAAGTTCCAAGAAGAACGGCTGGAACGCTTGCATTTGAACGGCGCTGCTCATTCCGATGCCGCTGGATTGGGACACGCAAATGGCGCGTCCGACCCACGTCGTGATCGTGTGCGGGACTTCGGCCGATACTGAGGCTTCCCCTTGATCGCTGCGGCGACAAACAGTTTTAAATTAATTTCTAAATTCATCAATCACCTTCTGGTAACTTAAATAACCAGATTCCATGATCATTAAACAAATTGAAAATTAACTTAATTAATCACTAACTTAATTAAACGATAACTGCGTTACTGGTAAAGATTAAGTGTTACTTTAAGGTGACCAGGTCCCAGAGCCAGGTTTCCGGGAAGTAGGTTCGAACTTTAACGCCGGAGGACACGTCGACAACGTTGGCGTAATTGGCGTCCAATGAATCTAATACAAACGAATCAAATACGTACTGAAAGATGTACTTACAATACAATTCATGAGATATTTTAACCAACAAAAAAACACTATTTTTCTTATTATTTATATTTAATTTTCGTGATTGTATAAAACGGCTGAAAAACCTCGTTGACACTCTATACGACTCAACAATACAATAAAACGACTCGACATCGAAAATGTTACTAACTGACCTGCGTCAAGGTCATTTGAAGCGTCCGTAGCGACCGGCCTGAGGTGCATCATGGCTGGCACCGCGTCCAGGGTGGCCACTTTCTCTATACCTGCTAAGATGGTACGTTGCCGGGATCCTTTTTTTTAACAACTCTGAATCTGAATTGTACAAGCAAAAAAAAAAAAAGGAAAAAATGCGAACTATACTTACTGGCCAAAACGGGGCCATTTCGGAACATAACCGGCGGTCTCTGGCAAGGCCTGGTCTCCAGTCGGTAATCGGACATGACGAGCAGGCCGGCATTCTACAAGAAATTATATTCACACCGAAACTTAAAATTAATCCCACGTAACTGACTGAGTAATTAATTTAATTATATTTAATTCTCGTAAGTTTATCTAAAAACTAAAGTAATACTGGAAAAGATACTGGAGAAAGTATGGATTATATCGATTTTCATATTTAAGTGCAGATTTACGTCAAATGCCACCACGGCGTCCTTGTGTCTCGCACTGTAGTACCACGGCATGAAGGACCGCTTCCGGCGTAACTCGAATCCTTCATCGCCGAAGAAATTGTCTCCTTTGGCTAAATTAAAGGTAAAAAGAAAAAAAAATGAATTAAAAGGCCTGTATGGAAAAACGATAAATTCGAATTAATTTTATTTCAGTTAATTTAGTTGGTTTATCGTATCTAATTTCATTGTTCGCTTTTTCCCATCCCTTATGACGTCATCATGACTCAATTTGCGTCATCGGACAAGTCAACTCCCATACCCATGTGTCGTATACGAGTCGACTCGACTTTTAACGCTCTTTTCAATGGCGTTCTTCTTAACCGCGTACCTTCATGTCGTATACGAGTCGACTCGACATTTCGCCCTCTTTTCAATTGTGAGTTTTCAGCCAAATGAATTAATTATGGAAAATTACTTCATTCATTAAACTGTGTCTTAAGTACTGCGGACAACGCTAGACTAGCTAACAAATAATAATAAAATAGTAATATTAAATTTAATTCATTTCGAAATAATTACATCAATTTATCGTTCTACCGTGAAAAAGGTAATAAAATAAACTGATTTGTACTTTTCATGCAGTACTCCCAGTCGGGCGTGGTCTGCAGCGGTCTGGCCGTGGGATCGATCCTGAACTTGGGCAGTTTACCCAGAATCGTGTTTTCATTCATCTGCAGGTCCGGACGCATGTACGTGACGCTCTTGTCGACGACGGAATAACCGCACAGGGAATTGGAGGCCGCCTTCAGCAGGAGATTGGCCTGCGATCCCGGCTGTTTCCGACTCGACGACCAATTTAATTTTACCTTTTCAAAAAAAAATTATTATAAAATTAAAAATTAAAGATAAACAAGGAATAGAAATTTTACAAAATTATAAACAGCAAATAAATAAAAAACAATATAAAATAAATAAGACGGAAATAATAAAAGTGTTCTTTGCTAACATTTCACAATTATCAACTATTCACTTAATTAGTTATAGTTATACAATATTAATTGCTTAGAAGACTATTAGGTATCATAAGATTTGTATCATACTGGATTAGGAAAGCAGCTTTGCACAGGGACATCAAAAGTGGCCGTCACGACTTCTCCGTCCTCTCGAACATAATAGGCCAGGACGGAGAAGAGCGGACTCAGCTCCGGTGTGACTTCTAGATCGATTTCCAGGTCGCCAATCAGCTTGGTGCTCGGTTGATCTTCCTGATCTTCCGCCGTCTCGGTATTCGGTTTCACCGGCGGGCGTTCGTATTTCATTTCGGCGGTCAAAGGGACCTCGACGTTGTCTTCTTCCTTAAAAGCCACGTACTTGACCCCCCAGGAGATGACGTCACCTCGGGAAGTCACCTGTGGTATTAAACTTTTATTGATTTTACTGATTTTTTTAAATCTTAACTATTATTAGCTTCATTTTCTAATGTCAATTTGTAATATTAAGTTTACGACTAGAGTTTTAATTATACACATTGAGGTCAATGCTTACTAAATAGTGGACCGACAGATTCATTTCACCATCCGCAGTAAAGTACAGTTTGAGCGGCAGTTTACTTCCACACAGAACAGGTCTCGGATAATTCACCGGAGGTGCAATGATGAGGAAACTCTGGCTTTTCGAATAGGAATTGGTCAAAGTTTGCTGGTGCTGGATGCTCGATTTGTCGAGGAGGGTCGCCTTTAAAATTGAAACACAAATCGTAAATTTATAGTTAAATACATACAGTTAAAGACTATAGATTTACCTTAACGGTGATATCAGTCACTTTAGGGTCAGTCGGAATGAATTCGAACGCGGCAAGACCCGAATCGTCGGAGAATCTCGACGAGCAAATCTCAAAGGAAGTCTGCGACGACGGGTTGAAATTTCTGCTCCGACGGGCCGGGGGACTTTTCGGTTTCACGGGCCGACCAGCCTCGGATTCGAACGAACGGGTCGACTTGGTACAGATGTTGACCGACTGGTTTGAAACTGGTACTCCGTTCGCCGTGGTAATTAAAACCTAATCAAGGAAACTAAAATTACAATAATCTGATTTAAAAAAGATGAATTCCAGTTACTTTTCCGTAATAAGGAAGACCGAGTTTAAAAACATCCGGGCTGTACTTCTTCACATCGAGTGTCAGCCTCGTTCTCTTCACTTCGGTTGTCCAGGTCGTGTTGAATGAAATATCGGTCCCCTGTTCGGTCACAGACGCAAAGATGGTGACGGTCCTCCCGGCGCTGTCCTCCGAGCCAAAACCGAGCTCCCGTCCGGATAATTTCACCGTGTAGCAGCCTGTGTCGGCCTTCAGCTGTCCTTGGTTTTCCCATTTGACTGGAGCAGTCGCTGGTTCGGGGCGGGCGAACCAGTACCGTCCCTGGAAGCTTTCCTTAACTTCGAGGTTGACGTGCCAGTTACCCTGGACAGGCTGTCCGAAACTGTACCTGTTAACAAAACCAGAAAGACAATTAGTCAGACATTGAGGGATGATTTGAAAACTTTAACTGATTCGTGAATATTCGCAAACAGTGTATTATANCCTGTGTCGGCCTTCAGCTGTCCTTGGTTTTCCCATTTGACTGGAGCAGTCGCTGGTTCGGGGCGGGCGAACCAGTACCGTCCCTGGAAGCTTTCCTTAACTTCGAGGTTGACATGCCAGTTACCCTGGACAGGCTGTCCGAAACTGTACCTGTTAACAAAACCAGAATGACAATTAGGAGACATCGAGTGATGATTTGAAAACTTTAACTGATTCGTGAATATTCGCAGACAGTGTATTTTACGAAATGGTATGACAAACTTACGAGGCACAAACATTGAACGAGAACTTTTCCAAGCCGACTTCGATGTAGCCGGGAGTTTGTAGGTTAACCTCAAAGCGGGGCAGGACGTACTCGCGTACTTCAAACTCCTGCCAGGTTTTCCCAGCGCCGCGGTCCATGAAGATCCTCCACGAACCCTATTGTAAATGTTTTATCGGGGTTATCGCGCGGTTGCTTATAGGTTTATATAAAGGTTGTAACATATACCTGGACGGGTTCTTCCGACAGCGGCATTTCCAGCTGCGCTAGACCCTCCGTGGTCTCCGTGTTCAGCCATTGCGATACTGCAGTACCCGTTGGGTCTTCAACCCAGACTTTCTTAATCTAATTACGATTAACAAGAAAAAAAAAGATGTTTTAAGTCTTATTTTTTTAATAGTTGTGCTGCTTCTGGGTTCAAACTACTGACTGGCTTTGAGCTGTTTTGTTCATGTTTAAAATTCAAACAGGAACAGTAACGCCATCTACCGGTAAAGGATGGAATTAAACAGGAAAATCTACCTCTTCAACATTTTTAGTTTATTAATCTTTTTATTACTTTGACTGAAAAATATAGATATGAAAAATTATAATAACAATAGAAAATTATGACGAGAATCTGTTTAGGATTTTACCGGCTCTTTGATTGGCTGCAGCATATGGTTCAAACTGAGCAGCCGGAAGCGTACAGTTTGCCCCGGAGTGTACCACGGCTTATCCGTCTGAATGACATGGATGTATTCGTGTTCCAGGAGGTATATCTCTTTAACGCTGTTGATAACGTAATCTGGTTGAGCGTCGAAACGCATGCGGAATCTCAGACGGGCCACGCCCTCTGTTATATTGCCCGGAATCCGTAGTTCCATACATCCGTTCGGTCCTTTGTAATTTGTAAAAGTAATCCAAAGGCTTTAGTTTTAGGAAAGGTAAATAAACATTAACCTTCTTTATGTTATACGGTTTAAAGCTTTACAATATTCTTCGTATTTCGTTATGATGGTGTTTTAAATATTCTAGAAATACGTTTCGTTTATTCTCCATCATATTAGATTATCATATATATATCGAACGAGCAATTCTACCAATTTTAAAGAGAGTTGGCAATGACGAGGTAATTTGCAAGTAAGTGTTTGATTTTTAAGCTTCAGATGCGACATTAGCTCAAGTGCACTGGCAGCATGATATTTCTGTCGATATTCGATAAATAATAATCATATTTAATTAAACAACATTGCAGTTTGACAAGTAACATGTTATTTTTATAATAACTATAACAAATCAAGATAAACATAGCCTCACTTCAGTTCAAACGCGATAGTTCACCATAGAATAGAAGCTATCAAGTACAGACCAGAAAGATGGCTAGTCGATGAAGTACAATGTTTATTTTATAATATAATTTAAAAGAAACCTTTCAGTCTGAACTCTTTGGCGGCGTGGACGGTATCAGCATCGACAGCTAGCAGTTCAAGTGATGCAGTAGCCGCTCCTCCCACTTGTTCGACAAATGCGCAGAAGCGCTCTTCAGTATCTTTCATCACGTTCTTGGGTCCCATGAGGAGAAAGCCGCGACCAGCTTCACTGTACCTCAGCGTGAAGCTGCACAGCAGCAGCACGACATGCTTTAACAACCCCATTACCTCGGCCGCAGTAACACTTAACCTCAAAGTTAATACAAGTTGATTTAACGAAGCGAAAATATGGAAAAGAGGATCGACTGGGACGCATTCACACTGTGCTCCCGTTAACACGACTGAACCGCCGCTTCATCGAGAGCGTTGCTTTTAAAACAGAAGCGGATGTTAGCAATCGGAGATGACGGCATATGGTTTAGGTCAAAGGTCACTCGAGAGCAGCGCTCGAAACATGAGGCTCCTCGCTCCATTATGACGTTCAATAACATTGAAATATCAAGTGGAAGAGGATCGTATGTCCGGGTGAAAAACCCGTTCGACTGCGGTTATTTCCAATTTTGTTTAACACAACAAGCGTAGTTTACGCTGGGAAAAAACCTCGCACGATTGTTAGTAAACAAACGAGTTTCAGACGGAAATTTTCGTCGTTTTTTTTGTATTGCTCAACTTAAACACTTTGTAAACATTACAATTGAACAAGTTGAGCAAGAGGTCCACAGCAAAAGCCTTTTACTGGGCATCAGCGATGGTGACCTCAACCTCGACGCCGGGCTCGATCGAGAAGGAGGTGATCTGCTTGACGATTTCAGCGGAGCTCTGGAGATCGATGATACGCTTGTGGATGCGCATCTGGAATCTGTTGAATGTGAAAAACAGGTTAGACAACTAAAAACTTGATTGCTCACTGAATGATGAATACCTGTCCCAGGTCTTGGAACCCTCACCGCAAGGGGTTTTGCGGGTGGTGATGCGGAGGGTCTTGGTGGGCATGCGGACGGGTCCCTTCACGCGGAGAGCCTTGTCCTTAGCGGCGCGAACCAAATCTCCGCAAACTGGGCAAGTTTCCTGTTAGTAACCCTAATGTCTAGGTTCCTTATGATGTTTTATACCTTTCTCCAAAGAGGGGACATTGCGGGAGGTGAGGGTGATGCGGATCTTGTGGATGATGGCCTCTTCAACGGCAGGCTTGCCGGTGTCTTTAAACGACTGTAAGTAAGCGAGCAACAAACATTATATTTCAATCGCGTGTAAAACAATACAAGAATATCCTTAGCTATGTCATCGAACAAGAGACACTAGAGCAAGACCGGTGGACCACGAGAATTCCAGCAAGTCTTTATATAAAAACTTATGACGCTGAGCACGCCATATGTTTTAAATATGTTATAACAAGGTTAAAATCGATTTTTACCATGATTTGGTGTAGCGATGATCTAACTTGGTCGAGATAACCGCAGATACGAGGTCAGCGCTGAACCAAGCCCTGCCTTCTTCTGTAGTAAACGCAATGGAGGAGCAGCACAGGCGCTGTTGCCACATTTCCTTTGAATTTATTTAAGATATAACTTTTAATAGTTTATAAATTTTACAGTAACTATGCCTAGCTTTAATCAAAATTAATCATTTATAATACAAATTGTTATCCAACCTAGTCAAATGACACGCCTTTAATAAAATAGCATATTTATTTTAAAAAGCTAAACTATAATTTAATTAGTTATTATTAATAAAAGTAAACTAGTTTTGATCAATAATTAATTAGTTTAAAATGATTTTTTAAAGAAATTAATGCATCCTGCTGTAGTGGTACGGACCCAAATACCCTTAGGATTCTCTGAGCGACCATTAGTGTACCGTAAGACACTAGTGCCTAAGCTGAGCTTAAAAAGTGACATGGCAAGCAGACGACTCAAATCCCGTCCGAGTAAACAAAAATCAATTAAAACCTGTAGGGCACAGAGTTCTACATCTAAAAATTTTTCTTGAACAATTTCCATTGTTTTTCCTTCACATAAATAAAGAAATATTGAAAGATTGCGGTCTGTTGCGAGATCCTGTTGGGGTCATGTCTTTGGAAGATCCGTTCTTTGTCGTGAAAGAGTAAGTAAGGATTCTTACCTTTTTGCAGAATTTGGAAACTTACAAACTTAGTATCAACCATTCGATATATTATACTTACAGGGAAGTTACTCGTTCCTTAACAAGGCTTCGCAATCTTCAAGAGTCTTACACCAGTTCAAAACAGCAGGGCGTCGTTTTCTCCCGAGATGAACTCGAACGCACAGCACAGGACATAAAGAGCACCATCAAGAGCCTCGATTGGGATTTGGAAGATTTGGAAGATACCATAGGTAAAATTCAAAATCAAAGTTCCAGTTCTATATTTGTGGATGGTTCTTTAACCTAGAATTCAAACATGTCAGCTCTAGTGAAAACCTGCAAATGTTATATATTTATTGTTGTGTTTTGGTTTGCACAGCCGTTGTGGAGAAGAATCCCGGACGTTTCCGTCTCAGCAGTGCCGAAGTCATCAGCCGACGGTTTTTCATCCAGCAGACCAAGGACGAAGTCGCTGAAATCAAATCAAAACTACAGGCGCTGCGAGGACGAGAACCGGAGAAGAACGCCCAAAAAGCGACGACGGTGCATATAACCATCAGTGGCTTTGACATTAATTCTGTTAAACTGGAGATAGATTTATATGAATAATAGGGCTATCTATAGTTTCAAGGATCTGTGAACTAAACCATTAATGTGCTGTTTGTTATTTATTAGCCCTTGTTAGAGAAAATGAGTGCAGGCATTGCACGGCCGTCCAAAGGCAACAGCGCGGGCTACGTGAGGATACCCGTTCAGGTACTTTTTCACTTATTATACAATCAATTATAAATCTATGATAATAATTTTTTTTACTGAATTCCCAGGACGACGACGATGATGACGACGACTCAGGTACGCAGCGACTAGTCCAGCAGCAGTCAGTTTTGATGCGAAAGCAGGATGAGCAGATTGTCTTAATATCCGACTCGGTTGGCACGCTGAAGACCATGTCCCGACAAATTGGCGATGAACTCAATGACCAGGCCGTGTAAATACTTCATAGCTCAGCCAGATTAATTTATATTATTTAATTTAACAACATATGTTGTTTTGATTTTCATACGCTGATGACATAACTTAATTGTTTTCAGAATGCTGGACGATCTCGGCCATGACATGGAGTCTGCACAGTCCAAAATGGACTCTACAATGAAGAAAATGGCCAAAGTTCTGCGACTTTCCAACGGTAATTTCTGAACTACAGTCCGTCTGTACAATACTTGATGTTTTCAACTTGACATTTAACAGATAGGAGACAATGGATGGCGATTGGAGTATTATCCGGCATTCTGGTCCTTGTGATTATTTTGTTTTTCGCCATTTGAATTGTTAGAGTTCCACAATATCCAGCAACAGATCACGGCCCTTTCAGCATTCCTTAGCAATGAGTGCAGCTCCAAGGGAAAACTGCAATCCCGTCTCTTTCTGTATAAGTTCTTGTAATGTATCAGTTCTAGCATCAGTTCGTATCAGTCCCATCAGTGGGTGTACCTAGTTTTGTGTTTACGTTACAAAGATGATGTATAAGTTGAAATAAAAAGAATTATCTGCGTTGTAAGACGTTCAGAATGTATTAAGATAGCCGTAACACGGGGACCTAATGCGAGTCAGTGATCGTTGGCTAATGGAGTCCTGAGCCGCTAAGATGAATGATGCACCGGATCAGCAGTGTCAGAACACCAAGGGCTACTTCACTTACTGCGTCCATTCAGGTCATAAGTCACCGTGATGCCAAGAAAAAGGGGTCGTGTGAAGGAAGGCGTAATATAACCATACGGTTTCCTTGCCTTGAGTGCCACTGTATTAACTGCGTGCTTAATGAAGCTGACTCAAATATAAGAGTAAAACCAAGTTACTTTACATGTCACATTAGTTATATGTTGTAAACATCTGATAAGAACCAAAACAACCCCTCATTAGTTATAAGTTGTACCGCTAGATGACGGAGAGGAAACATCAAGTTAAAATCAATCCACTTTAAGTTGAGTGTAAAAGATAACCATCTATCTTGGCAGTTAGACAGCAGTTGGCAGTTTAGTATGCTTGTGGTCTTTTAAGTTGTATAAACTTTTTATGATTATATTTTCTAGAGAGTGTTTTGCAGGCTTCGTATATTACTGGTGGTTGGCCCGAGAGAACGGTGCAAGCAGCGTTGCGGTTAGCCTAAAAGTCGGAAAATAGCCGATCGCTTTTTTGATAGAGATATATGTCGAGTGTGTGGCGGCCGTAAAAGTGGCTGCTTTACTGCTTTTCAACAGCGGACGGTCATAAATAGTCGTTATTTGACGACATCCCGAGCAAAGTCGGCTGTGCACTCCTGAAACAAGGACAACTGAAAATCGGTTATTTCTATCCGTAATCCCAAGTCGAGTAGCTTGAATGCTGAGAAATGGCATGTCGCTCGTAAATGACACGCGGTATTTGTTATTCCAGCTATCAGAGATACCGAGCCGATACAATGAAACGCCCTGAGGCTATTTGCTTCCGGTGTGGATGTGTAGGAGTGTTCAAAATTGCGCGGGAATTTAAAATTCCAACTTTGTTGTTGTACAACAATTAATCTTTATGTCAGTTCAGGAATGTTTATCTAGCAAAAGGGGGAAAATAATTCAAGAGGTTCGCATGATGTCGCGCAAAGCCACTGTTGCATGTTTGCTCAAAGTGACATTGTCACGTCAGCTCGAGTTGATTGATCACAGCCGCTGTATATGGTGCCACGTTGCAATCCAAACGAGAGCGACAGAGACAAAAAAATCAACTTGCTTTGAAAAAGAAAACCTGTTCAGAAGTCTGAATCACTCGGTTAATAAGACGTCTTTACCAGTACATACAACTCATTGATACGCTGACATTCGAGAATCCAGTTTGAAATTTTCGTAAAAGGCTAACGGTTTTTTTGGTGCAACCCTGGTGGCGGATTGTGGAACTTGCTTTCAACATTCTCAAAAAGGTTAAGTGACGTGTTGCTATTTCTCGTTTCAGACTTTATGGTTAATTCTTATAGTTTTCCGTTATAACCTTCAAAAATGAACATGCGTCATTTAAGAAACTGAAATTCGTTTTTAAAAAAGCAGAAACCTGGCGGCCAAAATTGGAACTACGTTCAAACTTTTTTTGTCAAGCGAACCGCGGCGACGGTTTTTTTTCCATCCCCGACTTTCCAAGCTTGTTTCAAAGTAAATCATGAATAACTTTTCGGTTCAAAGGTTCTTTGAGTGCGACAGAGGGTCTTCACACTGTGCTATGGTTTGAATTTAATGAGCTGAGTTTGGTTAGAGAGATATAGAGAGGGTACGGCGCGGGCGTTTGATTTGATATTCATTGGCTGGTTGTTGGGTCAGAGAGAAGCGGGATGGGGGGGCAGGGCGAAAGGGCGGACCTGTTTTTCGGGGGCTGTGTTACGTGATACACGTACGTTATAAGGGCTTGGCACCGAGATAACAAGATTAATGAAGGGTCGCCGAATGACACATGGTGCCTGTCAAGTGCCCACTGGGCCATACAAGTCAAACACAAGAGCTACTGTTCAACACGGTTCCCTTCACAAGAACGGCTTTTGCCTGAGAAAGAGAAGACGTTTTTTCCCCCCACGCTTCAACTGTCTTTTGAAATTCAGTTCGTCTGACAAAGTAACTGAACGGGTTTGAATAGAATTTAAAAAGGAATGATACACTTATTAGTTTGATGGGAAGACAAAGTGAAAGAGGTTTATAAGTTGATTGTAGAGATGATGTTTCATACCAGATGGACCCAAATTGACCTAAATTATTGCGAAAAGTTGAATTTGATTTGACTTACAACTCGACCTGACATGACTTGACCTAACTTGACCTAGCCTAACCTTGTACACAATCTTGACATAATTGACCTAGGCTTGATCTAGACTATGGATCATACTCTCGACCTAACTTGACCTGCGTCGATTAAGTTAACCTAATGTAACCTAACTTAACTCAAAGTAACTTAACTGGGCCCAGCTTGACCTTATATAGACATAACTGAATGACCCAACTTGAGTTAACTTACTGACATAACGTAGTTCAGCTAAAAGACTGAACACAACTTGACCAGTTTTGACTAAGTTTAACCCAACTTGACTTGGACGTATTGACATGGAAATATAACGTATAACCTTCCAATGTATTGGACAGTGTCCATCGTTTCTATATGAACTTTGGCCGAGTAGCTAGCCCCGTTGGTGTCTATAATGGCCTGGACTGATGTATGGCGAGTGGGGGCGCATGTCAGCAGCGTATGCTTTCACAGCACGACGTACGATTCATCAGAGGCCGTATCTGTTCGCGGCCAACGACAGCGGCCATTTTTCACGCCACCGGCGCATACTTCGTCTTCTTTGCTTCAACGACACACTGGGGCGTGTTGTCAACCTCACCAGGTCCCTTCGCTCAGTGATTAAACACCTACTTACCGGTGATCAAAAACCCCCGAAGTTATAGTCGTTCTACCGTCTAAGGCAGCTGATGAACTACCCACTTAGTGATGATTATAACCTAATCGGTATATATACAATCGCAGGGGGGGAAGTGAGGAAAACCTTTTTGAGGATAGCTGATGAACCAGCTACTTACAAGTGCTTAACCAATTGGAAACGTGAATAGAAGTCCAGCTTTGGTAATTAGTCTAGAGTAGGTCTTTCTGCTTGACTGAAACTCTATAAAGTCTTATGAGGTTATAGTTTAAATAATTCTCGTTGAAGTTCAGTGAATACCTAAAGAAGTCGTGTGGCTTTAATGAGAAATTATAAGACGGCTATTCGGTCGTCTGATATTCTTTTACGGACATGTGAATAAAAGATAAGCGAGCGTGAATAACAGTACCTTTTTACCATTATCCAATAAGGGTCAATATTTTTCTATTGAATGCCCGTGTATCGATATACGCACTACTTTTCCCATAGTGAAGCTTGTCAGTTTGGGCCAAGATTACTTAACCTCTTATGGTCTTGATAGTAGACTGCTAAGCGAGCCGTTAAGTGAATTACGGGGACAAGCTGAAGCCCAGCTGCTGCGTATATAAACGGCAAATTTCTTTAAGAATGGAAGCTGTGTAATTTTAAAGATAACGTGGGATACATCATGAGTAGCCGGGCAATGTATTGTACGATATAACTTGTTAACAACAAGTACGAAGACAAGTTCCTATGCAAACTGTGTAAGCTGAATTAACTTTAATATAAGTTAATTAGCCAGAATAGAGAATGAATTGATTAAGACGGTTTACGGATATCGAAGAATGCAGTAAAACACGGTCTAGAGCTCAACTAACTGGGCATGTAAAATGTGTGAAGGTAGCGGACCCTTGTGGATTTCTTTTTTCGTGTGTAGCGCAAACCGTGGGGTTGATAGGGCTTGTTGCCTTTAGG
This sequence comes from Leptestheria dahalacensis, assembly GCA_022114935.1. Classification (NCBI taxonomy): domain Eukaryota; kingdom Metazoa; phylum Arthropoda; class Branchiopoda; order Diplostraca; family Leptestheriidae; genus Leptestheria; species Leptestheria dahalacensis. The sequence goes on along the minus strand of JAIQCU010001114.1, from coordinate 10,692 downwards.
GCTAAACTGGCGCAGTGTAACAAGTTTTATGGATGAAAATGGCGCCATAAAACTCTTTGCGCTGCACTTGACAACATGACAGCTCCTTTATAGCGAGTAACATGCTTTACAGCCAGACATAAAGTCGCCCGCTTCCCCTTTTATTACACTACACCGCAAGCAGAATTATATTTTATGACAGCCCTTCTGTTTTCCCCTTGCACTGCCGTCAGATAACGACGCAAGACGCGGCCCTTCCCGCCTTCCTAGACCTTATCTTCAGTCAGTATGCCAATCATTAAGACCCGCGTAAGCAAGGGTTATTACTGAAAGCTGCTACTGAGATATTATACCAAACATGAAAACCATTACATCATACTTGACAACATGTGTTTTCAACTTGCAACATCCTGAAATCCAAAGTGGTTAATAGAAATCAGTAGCTTGCCCATTACGTAAGAAATGTGCTACTATAGGTAGACTCGTTGTCCAGTTGATACTATGGGCTTATGCTGACTAGTTACCGGAGTCGTTGATACATTAGCGATCAGTACAAGTTTCAGTATGGAGATACTGTAACACCCACCGACTTTGAATGAATGGAAAAGATACGGTGCACTAAACAGTGAATTAGTCACACTAGCACCTAGTAACTAGTCACGTGAACACAAGTCATTATGAAGACGGACAGCTAGATGTAAACTTGAATCACAATGAAACAAGTAACTAGATTTAACCTAGTGCCACTGACACATTGGCGATCAGTGCAAGTTTCAGTATGGAGATGTTGTAACACCTGGCTGACTACTGAATGCATGAAGAGGATACGGTACACTAACCAGTGAATTAGTCACACTACAGCTAATATACACCTAGTAACTAGTAACTGAACATATGAGCTAAACAAGTCAATTATGACGACAGTAATCACCTTAACCCATCAAATAGATTATAGCCTGGTGAGAAAGATAACCTGAATTATCCATTTAAGTGTTTAAGGTGCCCATAAGAACTGGATACTTTGAATCTAGTAAACCAAATCATATCTTTGTCAGTACTATAACTTTTTACAACTAAATGATAAAAGTCCTTGTATATGTCTCGTGTCCATATACTAGTACAAACTGTAAACCTATAGTCAATACGTTCAAATAGGTTTATAACCGTAGAACTTGTGGTACTGTAATAGTATTTCATACGTATAATACGTGCCAGAAGTATTATGGATGCTGCAGTGCCCGGTCCTATAGTCAAGTTTCAGGTGCTTGAGCAGTACTGAAATGTTACAACTTCATCGTTTCCGGGCATCGCTGTATAACTGCGTTTGCAAAATCATTGAAACCAGTTCGGCTTCCAAGGTGATCTATTCGTTTAAAATGGTTTGGTGTTTTGTTCTTTTGCACATTGAAGACTTGGTGGTGAAATTAAATTTGCACGTTAACTGTGCAAATCTCGAATTAAACTCGCGGTGCTATGGTTAACCATATCCATGCCTCATAGCGTCCTTGCATCACGGCATTGGTATATACCACAAAATACTCTCGTGACCAGCACTGCCCAGTAGCAGTTCGCAGAGGCGAATTTACGCTAATGTTGGCGCATTTAATGCAATAAATTTCACAGTGCTGTATACATCTTGGGAGAATGGGTAATTGCGCAAACACGCAAGCTCTAAATAAGGATTAACCTGCACTGTCGACCATTCTATATTGAAGGTTCTCAGAAACTTCTACATGTTTCGTATTTACACCTAACAGTAATCGCAAATCTAACGCAAAGTAGTTTTGATAGAGGTCAGTTGACTAGCTTGGAATCTAAAAAGTAGTTAGAACTATTATAGATGCCATCTCATAGATATTGGAGACGGACAAGGATATACATGTGCAGATATGGATATAGATAGATAGATAGATAGATAGATAGATAGGTATAGATAGAGATAGAGGTCTAGCTTTGTCTATAAACCTATGGTTCCTATAAAAGGCCAAAGGTTGTATATAGTAGTTTCTCCTGTTAATTCAATTGTCTATAGATTTACTTGCTTCGTAAATAGTAGATTTTTTTTAGTGGAGTGGTCGACCCCTGGGTCTATATAAGAGAACGTAGCGAGACGACGGGAGCTTGTGCGCGATGATGATCCCGATAGAGGTTGGCGCAGATGGATGTGCTGGATATAGCGGTCGTATCTCGTGAGCAATGCCGACGTCTACGGCCTCATTGCACAAAAGACGCACACACACAAAAGAGGTCGTCAGAAAGAAGCCAACGTCAGTGTAATAGACTACCCGTTCATCAAGAACCACCAGCTCCCGGTGTCACGCTAAATTCCCTCCCCCCTCCTTCCCCTCCGCATCGGGCCCCAAGCTACAGCAATCTCCATTGCACATTGTTTATGAGCCATTCTCCCTTCCCCAACATCCCTTTCGTTTGCCTCGACACAAAAATCGACCACGACTCGGAAACGGCTTCCATTCTCACGTACTAAAACCGTTTGCATTTCTCAAAACACATACTGCGCTTACATGCACAAGATCCCAATAAGACAAGCAGGTCTTGTTTAATAACGTAACGTAACATTAACTTATTACTCAAACTAAAAAGTGCTGTTGGCTGTTCTTTGTATTTAATTTACGACGCACGTTTCTTTCCTGAGCGGTGGCGGATACCTCTTCAGTTTCTAGAGTCTTTTTTCGTTGGTAATATCCAAGTTTTTAATTACACTCTCTTAGTCTTGTCATATAACTTCTGCCGCTGCTGTCGGGGAACACAAATTAAGAGGAAATGGAGATGATGGAAAGCTAATACTACAGCCGGCCGATGGAATGACGGGGTCGAGTGGAAATAAATTGGTAGCCAATTATCGTTTATCAGGTGCACGCGGTTTAGAGAAACAGTGGTCAGCCGTGGAAACTTCACCTCCCCCCTGCATACCTTCACTTTTCGACGGGGGAAAAAATTCCTTTATCGTAACACGCAATCCTCACATACATCATCGATGAAAACCACACGTCCCCTTGGCTTCTTTTCTTAATTATAGTTTTTTGAGACTATGGTTTTGCTGCTCTGATAACGGACCTAGTGGTTTTGAAGTTGGTTTATTATACCTACTGGAATTCACTAATGATCGAGTTCTCGCAATATCCCTGCGTAGATTAGTTTGGATATAGATCTATATCAATGTATCTAACTATGTTTCTATCGTTCTATGCAGTTTAGCAACTATCTGTCTATGACGTAGCTGTATGCAGTTGTTATCTAAACCTTATATATACGACTATCTCTTATACATACTGACGCGGTGAGGTAATTATATAATTCTATACATACACACCTTTAACGTATATTTAATTACGTATACTAATGTATCTGCCTATCATACAAGTCGGTATGCTTATTATCTATCTATCTGTCTTATTTATCCTATATATCCAATATATCTATCTATCTATATATCTATCTATCTATCTACCTATCTATCTATCTATCTATATATCTATATATCTGTCTATATGTCTGTCTATCTATCTATCTGTCTATCTAACTATGTATGTATGTACGTATCTATCTATCTATCTGTCTATGTTCTATAAACATCCACCTGTTAAATTGATACGATATACTAGCAGATTACCAACTATATACTGTCGTGAAAATAAATACTGAAATATGATTTCTCTAGTTGCTTTTAGTCCTTTTCAAGTTAAGAAAAGCGTCCACTAAAAATCTAATTGGAAAGTACTTGGCTAAAAACAAAGACCTACTAATACGTAATGTTCCTCAGCCATAACCGTTAACTAAATTAGATCGATCTGTAATAAGCGTATACCAAATAAGAATCCTATTATTCTACACGCATAACAACACCTGCAACAGGGGGAAAAGAGAATTCTTGAAGCGTAAAGTCTCAAGTCAATAAACCGAATTTAATAACTGGTTAGACGTTGTTCCACTTAGTGAAGCCGAAAAGCCAACGGTGAGGGAGATAGATAGATAGAGAGAAACGGTGGCGCAGCGGCAGCCAATGATGGGGAACAGTCTTGGTTATTTGACTTTGAAAACACATAAGCCAGTGTTTATACTGAAGATAACAGAGGAGAAAAAAGATGGCCGGTGGGTCCGGATAATGGTATCCTCCCACGCGTCAAGCGGGCGTGGCTTTTCCCAGGCTGTGGTTTCCTCTGTTCTTTGGAAAATTAGCCGCTGGTATGAAGCAGGGCCAGAAGGAGCTCTCTAAGAAGCCGCCTTTTGCTGACGAATCCATCATGCTAAAGGCACGTCTTTAAAGGCAGCTTGATGACACGCTGTCGTCAGCGTAACCACAGCCTTGACGCGTACCCCCTACTTACCCGGCGCGCTTAAGATATTAGGCGGCCAGCGCTCCCCTAGCGGCGACTCGGCGCAACCGCAGAGAGCGCCGGCAGTCTTTTTATAAATCCAATTTCCAACCTGTCCCAGCACGCCTTTTAAAATTAATGAGACATTGACTTTTGTTTATCTCTAGATACCTACGTAGTGCAATGTAAGTGGTATCGGGGTGCATTGTAGTAAAATGAGAATTGTTAGTGTAAATGGCTTTATCTTTAAATTAGAACTATAACAATTGGTTTAAAAGCGAAATGTCGTACTAACAACACAAAGATGGTGAAAACGCAATTCAAACTTGCTTTATAATTACATTCTAAGCTCCTAGCAAAGTGTCTATTGATCTGATTCTAATAACTAGCAAGTTACTAGTCAAAACACCGCATTTTCCATCGGGGTGTACTGGGAGAGGTTGTGGTTTGAAACTACGTTAGGCAGCGCGCTTAAGAGATTAGGCGACCAGCAGCCCCCCTAGCGGCGAGTCGGCGCAACCGCAGAGAGCGCCGGCAGGGCCGCTGCTTTTGCTCCGCGCACCACCTCGTGATGGATGCGCCTTAATTGTACACTTTCCACTGGCCAGACGCAGACCGTTAATCTGCAACATTACAGAGGAGAACACTGTTGCCACGTAAATTATTCCTTTTCCAGGCCGTGCCTTTTTAAGTGGCAAACAATTATACAGCCCCGTGGCGCTCCTCAAGCCGTTTTGTTGAGCATATTCTTTGGAGCTCTCTATAGTACAATAGCCCCTGCACAACTTGTAACGTATATTAATTAACATTACTTCGAGCATCTAATATAGATAGATACACCCATACATTAGTACATATCTTACCGCATTTCGCATTCGTGTTCATCTCTATCCAGATATAAGCAGACGAAGTTAAGCTACAGACGCTGAACTGGCTAGGTATACTACTAGCTAACTCAAAACAGGACGTAAAGTTTGTACACAGAGTATAGAGTACACACAAGTCTTAGCGTTATATTCAAAGGTAACAAATAGCATTGCTAATACTACTATACGAACCGAGCTAATCTATGCTGTGCTTATAACAAGCCAACTCTTTACGGCACTTCTACGGTCCATTACTGGCTGGTAAGTGAGGTGCTCAAAGGTGCTAACTACTCCTGGAGAGAGGTGTTAACAGAAACCGATTGCAGTATATACTGCCACTATCGCTATATAGCGAACTCTTGCAGTTATAGCTTCATGAAAACTCTTGTTGCCTTCCTAATGATACACACCAAGATGAAATACAGCAAATATTATTCTCGGTGTTATCAGGGTCGTATATTACGCACCGTGGTTAAATCAGGTGTTTTTTTTTAACGTCTGGCAACACTGGCCAATTAGCCCGTTGTGCGGTAATGGTTGATTTTGGACAATGGCTGCTTCTCACGGAGCAGGGGGGCAAAACCAGTCATTTTCAACTTATTTCGTGATTATTTTTTTCACCAACAAAAATTTTATTCTTTTATTACTTCAGTTTATTGCCGCTTTTAATTCTCAAACTTTTTGTTGGCACTTTGTAATATTTTTTTCTCCCCACCCCCTCCTCCCCTTTGGGTCGTCTGCTCTTTTGTGCACGGCTACTCATTTGAGGTGCGCTGCTTTATGGCGCCCTTTTTTTTGTTATTTGCTCGGCCGCTGTGTTCATTAAATAAGTTCCAAAATACTCGGGCTGCTTTCCCAAGTACTCATTATCTCAGCAGGCTTCGCCAAGCGGGTGTATCCATAAATCGTTGCGCGTAGATACGAAAACCATAAAGAGAACGGGAGGTCCGCTACTCACGCTAAATTTATAATTTCGTTAAGCAACCGAAGCGTTACCTTTCTTCATAGAAGTTATTTAGTATTTTTATTCAAGGAAAAACTGGCTTCTAATGAGCTTCTGAAGAATAACAGAAGGGCGCCTTATCTTTTAAGTAGAAAGGGTCAATACAATAAGGCGTCGTCTGCTGCGCACAGCGTTGCCAGTTTTCCATATACTTTTTAACCTTTGTATTAGAATAGGATTCCCTGTTACTTTATAAAATTACATGGTAGATCTTTTATTACAAATAATTAAACCGTCTATGACATTACAGTTTAGCATTTTCACACGTCTTTTACCAATCTTTTGGTAATTCTGGAACGACATGAAGAAATCTGTGAAATGTTCGCCGGAAGTTCATATTAGAGGGGTTTTAAAGTAAACAAAAAGCGAAACCATCCTGCTTTCATTGAGGAAACAGTTATTTCCGCTAGAAATAGGTCCTGAATTGAAACGTTTTTCGTGTCCAACTAAATGTAATTCTGTCTCGCCGTGTAATTTAATCGCAAGGACTGTAATTTATGGCGTTTTACGCGTCTAAACTACTTCATAAAAAAGGAGTATTCCAGCGTTGTCAAGTTTCCCCAATAGTAAAAACAATACATTCACCCTTTGAAAACGCGTTTCCTTTACGGGATTATTTCAGCTCCAATAAGCTTGTCTCCAGTAATAAACAAAATAAATAAGCTAATAAATCCAGACCATTAACCCTCTCCCTCGCTGTAAACCTATACAACTGCGTGCTAACAAATGACCCCTGCGTTGCGTGGGTTAGGGGGGGGGGGGTTGGAGGGTGAGGGAGAGAAACGTCGATGCGAATGAAGTGAATTTCGACTGTCTTGGAGATTCTTGATGGTTGTTTGTAAAAAGCTGTAATTCGTTTAGTTGTAGAAGATGTTTTTTTTTTAGAGAAGGGGTTACAGAGTGGGGAGAATTAGATTAGTTCAGCTAATCAGCACTCAGGTGGCGCTATGCTGCAACCCATCTCCGCGTTCCGGCTGCGGTCGTTTGAGAAGTGTTTATTTAACAGCCAGGGATGAGGTTCGTTGTGCGAAAAAAAAGCTTCTTGGCGCGAGCTTGAAACTAGCGACAACAAAGAACAACTAGAAAAAGAAAGAGGAAAAGAGGGAACTGAGGAGCTGGGGGACCCATTTTTCAAGTTTATGATGCGTTGATAATTTCGGGTAACAAGGGCAACTTATAAATTAGGGCTGTTACGAAGAGCGTATCTGACAAGGTGCCATTTGCCACTGACAGCGCCATTAGCTACAGTGCGGCCGCTTGGCGAACTAATTAGAGACTTTGGCTCAAACTTTTCAAAACTGTTTGTACCTCACACCTGAAGGTATTGATTTAGTTGCTCCCGGAAACACAGTCTAATGCTGAACACCGTAATGAACAGTACTGAAATTTCGAAACAAGACAAGGTGCCATTTGCCAATGACAGCGCCATTTGCTACAATGCGGTAGCTTGGTGAACTAATTAGAGACTTTGGCTCGAACTTTTCAGAACTGTTTACCTCAGCCTGAAGTTATCGATTTATTTGATTTTTACGATAGACTAGTGCTGAACATCGTACTGAACAGTACGGAAATTTCCAAATGGTTGTTTAGGTTTCTTTTTTAGGGGTGGATAAGAAACAAGAACAGTTATAAGAACTTTGTAAAATACTTGTTTGTACGATGCCAGGATTATATGGTTGGTCGCTTGGAGAGACTGTTGATACTGAGGGAGGTCGCATAAATTGTCTGCGGTCCTGTAGCGCCCGGCTCTAATCCTAGGCGTCGTAGATCGCGCCGCGTGTCGCATTTAGCTTGACAAACGGTCGACAGCCGCTTGTGTTTTTCACTTTGCATCACACCAACAGTAGGGCTCGTAACTCCAACATACCGAGACTTCCCTTTCTAGGAACCAAACAATAACGGGTCTTACTGTGATATATAGATAGATAAATATACACACACTTGCATATGATTCAATAAGACCATCTCCTCCGTTATGGTGGTAGAGTTTATCCAAAACCTGACGTGCAAAACGTATATACGGACAGAACGGGCCACATTTCGACCATCCGTCTCTGTAATGAGCAGCTGGCGCACTACAAATATATACTTTTCAGGATTCAGGACTCCTGTGGAGCATTTAAAACTGAAACAGTATTCGTTACGTCAAGGCGCCTTAGGCGGATCCATAAATTCCTCGTTCCAAGCAATTCACTGGCCGAAATTTGGGGCGTTTCTATAAATAATCCTGCTGATCTGATGTATCAAGTATGGCTACGGTTCCTCGGTGCTTCTTCCGTAAGTTCCTCTTGAGCGTGTGGGCTGTGGAGGAAAGCTTAGCACGTTCTCGTATCAGTATTCACGTCACCATTGGGTTCGCTTCCGCCTGGTAATCCCTGACTTAACTTCATTGCCAATGTACATATTCCACCATGAATTAGTTTTTGAACGCCCTTGGGGATTTGCGTGCCATTGAGAATGTTCCTGGCACAAAGAAAAGACAAACGGATGGCATACTTAATCCCGCTGCTGGGATGTATTAGAAGCGACCTCTAGTGTGGAGTGAGGATAGGTTACATAATATCCTAATCATCGTATTAGCCGTTTGAAGATAAGAGTAATTTCGGTATTTTGATGGATTTTTCCAGGATGTGGATGTGTGTAGCCTCTCAAGGAGATGTAGAACCTTGATAAAGTTTTAGATCTATCCATATACCGTAGTCGAATAGTGAAAAGGGAACAAGATGGCGGCCGGACGGGCATTGCCCCGGGGGGTACAAAGAAACTTGTATTGAAACTATGGGCTTTCAGGTGAAGCATATTTACATAGAGTATTAGAACAAAGGGCACAAGACGGCAGTCTGTTGCGCAATGTTTTCGTGGCACGGAACTTGAAGATTCCGTTGAGTTTAACTCGATTATCATTAAATTTATCATTAGTACTTGACCAGTATACAGCAAAAAAAGGATTTTTGCTGGGGAAAAGTTGATTGCTTATTATTCCTAAAGTATCACAGATATAGCAATCCAAAAAATACTGTATGTAGAACTACATGACGATAATACACCCTTAAAGTTTAATTGAAATCGGATCGTTGGTTTATTTGAAATAAAATTGTAAACTTAGTACATCTCCCTGTCTTTTAAAGATTAGAATAAACTCAGAAATAATTTCCAACATCTAAGCGGTCCTTAAAGGCAACTGAAAAGACTCTTAAGTGTGGTACTGTATAGGTCTTGAAAGCATGATATAGGGAAAGAATGAAAGAAGAATGTATTTCTTGAGAGAAGAAATGTGCGGTGCTGGCTGACAGATTGACCTGGGGCGCTTGGTGATGGGGGCGCATAAGTTAATCCGAGTATAGGGCTTATTCCACTGGTTCTAGGTTCATTAGGATGCAAACTTCGCATGCTACCGGGCAATTCATCCCCGTGAACGTGCCATGGCGAGTTATAGAGCATTTTGAAAGGTCCACAAACATGATAGGGACGTTACTACATGCTGATTAAAAGAGTACGTAGCCGTGTTGAAATTTAGCGTCAAACATATAGCACTGTTGGTTAACTGTCAACGCAGAGCGCAATTGCTGATGGGTGAAAGCAAGTTTGTTTATTGTCGTTTGCCCATAGTTACTTCAGTAGTACAGACTTCCTCAATCGGCCGACTTGTCTTGTGTATGTTATGGGAAGCAAATCCCGCCGGCGGAAGTGACGTCATAAAGAGAAGCGGTTCGCTGATGTTGGGGATGTCAAAACCAGTGTCAAATAGATGAGTTGTATGTGGCAAATGGTTCCCCGCAGATTGCTTGTGTGCATCGAACCGTTTTCAAGCTGGGCACAAACGACGCCGAACATAATTCAAATCTGCTTCTGCTGTAATATCATGCTTCATTTGTACTACACATAATAGCAATTAGACATAATATGCTATACATGATTTGCAGTACTACATTATACCATTAACTATGTATACTATATATGCTATTCATACGTCTACCGTAGTTTGAAGGTGAATATGAAATTTGCTTAAGTAGTACGTTGATAACTAGGAATCGAGTAGTTAAACAATAATGTAGCTTCCTGTTATTTAATAACTTATGGCCGAAAATAAATGAACCTTCATTCAGCTACTGTTACATGCACGATTGATACAAAGGTCCCTGGTATGAAGGAGATAAATCCATTGCCGCTTGGAGAGAAGCTATTGTTTAGGATTTCTCAGGTAGCGAACCCTGAGTGTGTATATAGTATCTCTGCCGGTGATCGAGGCAGCTCACGTCAGCTCGTAATGGATAATGGATTAGTGGCTCCCCAACGTGTCATCCAGGGCAACTGGAAGCCTCTTATCGCAGCCACTTTTTCACTGTACTGCAGAGGGGAATCAAGTCGACTTGACGCAAACCAATCTGTCGTCCCGCATAGAGATGAATAAAGCCAGGGAGAGAAGAGTAGATAGAAGAGGGAGAACGGAATGGGGAGAGAGAGAGAGAAAGGGATAACAAAGAGGATCTATGGAGGACCTACTTGGGGA
>JAIQCU010001113.1:0-26036 GCA_022114935.1 Leptestheria dahalacensis | reverse complement strand
TATCTGTTTATCTATCTATCCGTGTGCGATATCCGTCTATCTATCTGTTTATCTATCAATCAGTCTATCTATCTATCTATCTATCTGTCTGTCTGTCTATATATACCTACCTACCTACCTACCTACCTATCGATCTATCTATCTACCTAACTATCTATCAATATATGTATCTACTATCTACTAACCTACCTACCTTCCTACATATCTATACATCTACTTGTACCTTTACCTACCTATCTTTCTGCGAGATCTACTTTACCTATAAGCTACTGCTATATCTAGCCATTCAATAGCCGATATGTAAGATCTATCTGACAGCCTTAACCACCTATTCGTATCTACGTATCTACTCTTCCACAATAGCAAATAGGCAAATAGGTAGAAACTTCTACCTATTTGCCTACCTAGAAAACATCGACATCGTATTTTTTCCAGGCAGATTTCATTTACATAAATCCATACCCCAGCTTGTTTAACGCATAGTTCAATGTCGAACAAATCAGCAAGAAAACGAGGAATGTTCCAGTGGTAATAACAGTAATCTTCTAGCCGGTTAGCCGAATAATCCCCAGGTAAATATTCATCATGATATTGTCGAAAATATCTAAACATTTGTAGTATATCAACGATATGTCATACTATTGTCATGATATTGACATGATTATGTACTTGACATCGCAGCAGTCGGTACAAGGGTTACACTGAACACAAGATAATTGTTGAATAAGAACTATGGTTTTCTTAAGTTTTCAAAGCACTTACTGCTATGAGTGTACCGGGCCTGATGCAAATTTAACTTAAGTGTTTTTGTAATGGCGGCTTCCCTTGATTTGAGTCGTAGCCGGTCGAAGTCCCAGGACTGGGAAATTTACACACTGAACTGAAGCACGCCATCTTTGACTTCATAAGCAAAAACAATAGTAGTACGTAAATCACCAACAATCAATTTAAAAATATCCCCGTAACGAACCAGACTGATTCGTTGACTTGAGGCGACCACGTGTTTTGACCGTTACACTCTGGCCTTTTCAACTTGACCGTTGCAGCATTTGCAGCTTGCAGCAGGCAGTTGAAAGTCGTCCACGCACTGTTGCCAGTTTTTTTTATTACACACGTAATATTTTGTAGATTACTGTACTTTCGGATCTGCAGCACTGATTGATGTTGGAATACGGCCCTTGTGATACCGTGTGCAATTTTAGGCTCGCAAACTAGGAAACTAGGCCCGGCATTGCACAATTGCCACAGGCCCGCGAGAGGCGAGTTTCGGCCCTGCTGAAAAGTTGAATCGCTCATAAATGGTTTAACAAAGTTATTTCCAAATAAACACAATTTAAGTTTAACAATCTAACGTACTAGGTAGACTTGCTTGAAAATCTCCTCATGCAACAAGAAGAGCTACGGGCCTTCAATGTAAGCCTCTTCTTGATAGGAAATGTTTGAAGTTTTAATTAGTTTTTTCGTCACAACCAACGGTTGTTTGACCGAAATCTGTATCAGAAGAATTTTTTTTGAAACGCATTGATTTGGTATATAATATTTTCAAAGTAAGCAGCTTAAGAAAATCTTTGTTTTGTTCCATAAGAGCCCATCAAAAATTGGCGCGAGTTGCCCGACCAATCAGAGGCGGCTAGACTGCTTCTTTTAATTGCAGCAGGGTTTTTTTCCGACGACCAGCGCCAGTCATTGCAGAAACACTTCCCCGAGACAGCCGTCACTTCTGGAAGGCTCTTTGATGCAGCGTCAGTTAGTTCACGCATGTCTACGATTCGAAGGTAAAGGGGTAGTAACAATCTGATTGCCTAATATTACTCGAGAATTATGAGGTACAAGAGATACCAGATATAGCTGTCCTTCCGTTTCCTGAACGCGCGAGGCTTAAATCACCTTATGTTCCGGATAGTCCGGAAGGGATTTACTTTGATTTATTTTGCATTTATTTCGTTTTAGTTTGCTATCACTTTCACCTTTCACTGTCAGTCACTTTGATTAAACAGTAGGCCTTATTCGCCAGGTTTGGCGCCACCACGGCCGCAAGGGAACCCCACTTTGTTACGCTCTAGTTACCAGCAGATCCATTGGTCGCTTTTCATCCCCTTCACTTTGACCCAACCTTGACCCTTCCCCTTCCCCCTTATATATAAGCCCTAAGAAACACTCTCTCGGGCTGAGTTTTGTTGTAAGCGCACAGTCGACATCGTCTTCGTCCGTCAAATACAGTATTTCCTCTAACGTTTTGTCTTAAGAAGTTAGAAGTTTTCTTTATTATTTTTTCGTCCCTGATCAAGGCAGTTCAGTGGCACAATACGTTAGCTGCCCGTGATTAACATTGGTGCATCGACCGGGAAACTCCATCGTCCTTAGGCAACCATCAAGTTAGTACAGTCTCACGCGTAAATAAATGGTCTACCGTAAAACGGCCTAAGCTCTCACTGACTTCGTTTCTCGTCGCTGGAGGAGTTATTCGTTGAGGAACCCTTGGAAAAAGACCAAACGGGCCAGCGCGCCTTAAACTGTTTGGGCACAGGGTTACGGTAACTACCAGCATAATGTCAGTAGAAGAAGCCGTCGCTAACCTCATTGAGGATGACCAGGAAGATTGTACCGACACAGACGATCCTGCCACCGTGAAGCGAGATCGCACTAGAGCTAAGACTAGTTTTCTAGAGCTCACAGAAAAGGTTAGAACGCACATTAAAGACCGCGGTAGCCGCGGCGCGATAGCTTTTCTTCGCAGTAACGTCGCTGAGGCGCTCGAAACCTGTGCTTCTCTCAATACCCGCTATATCACCTTGAAAGGTCTTCAAGGAGTGTCAAAAACAAACGCTGAACGATACTACACGTCTTTGGAGAACGCCGCAAGCGCTTGCTTCAGGAAAATCGAACAATACCTCGCGTCCCGCGCCGGCGAAGCTCCTTCCTCTGTCGCCTCACGCTCTTACCGTTCCGTCGCTTCCAGCCCAACTTCGAGTGCTCGGTTACGGGAAGCCCAACAAAGTCAAGCCAAAGCCGAGCTTCGTTTGCGGCAGATAGAAGAAGAAAATGTGAAACAACTAGAGGAAACTCGCCGACTCAAAGAACTGGAGCTAAGATTGGAAGAAGAACGGAAGGCGCTCGAACTGGACCGACGAAGGCGCGAGCAGGCCAACGAGGTCGAACGACTCCGGCTCGCCACAGACGCCGCCCAACAAGAATTGTCAGAGGAGCAATCAGACGACGAATCTGACTTAGCCGCTATTCCATCTCCCGTCTCAACACTACGCGGAGTCAACCCGCTCAGGCTCATCGAACTTCTCCATTTAACGGGCCGGCCGCCGAACCAGTTGTCCCTTCAACGAAGTCTTGCCCTGCACATCGCTCGACGTTCAAAGAATCGCCAGAGTCTCGGGAAACGCCCCCACACGACGCCTGGATTTTTGCCGAAGAACCAAAAATATCGGCAAGGGAGAGAACCATGTATCCCTGGAACATGGCGCATATTTCTAAGCTCGAAATCAAGCCCTTTAATGGCGACCCGAAAGAATGGCATATGTTTCAGGCATCCTTCAAGTGTCTCGTCCACGATGTGGTTCCCGCCGACGCTCGACGACTGGCCTACTTACGGGAGCTGCTGGCTCCACACATCCAGAAAGGCATCGCACACGCACTTCAAAGCCCAGCGCTATACCGCCAGGCCTTACGAGAATTATACGAACGGTATGGACAGCCACATATAGTATCGAGGGCTTATGTAGGAGAACTCCTGGACCTTCCGCCATTAAAGGGAAATGACTTCGAACCTCTTCAAGAATTCTACGCAGAACTGCACGGCACTGTTACTACCCTTCAGCACGCGAACTACACCGGAGACCTTTTCGCGCCACCCATACTCGAGAAAGTTCTGGAGAAGTTGCCGCAACGTCTACGGAGCAGTTGGGGCATGGAACAACAACGTCTGCTTCCGTCATCAGCTTCCCTGTTGGACTTCGACAGGTGGCTGGGGAAGCATGTCCTGGCCGAGTCTTTGGTGCAGCCAATCCGTTCGCAACCTCATAAGTCGAAGGCAGCAGAACCCAAGAGAGATCACGGGAAACTAGAGCTGCAGCCTACAATACTAGCAACTTCTGAAGCTAGCGGATCTTCAAGCAACGCCATACCGCCCAAGAAGTGCGTTCTCTGCGAAGGAGTTCATCCACTCTCGGCTTGTAATGGATTCATCTCCCTTAGTCTCGAAGAACGCGCTAAGTTGGCCAAGGAGAAAAATTTTTGTTTCTCTTGTCTTAAACCGGGTCACATCTCGAAGGACTGTCGGAGCAAACAAACGTGCGGGATCAACGGCTGCAGAGCCAAGCACCATTCTTCTTTGGATGGCGCCCCCCGCGTTTTCGAAGCACAAGTACGGGTTCAGGATTCGGAGCAAGCGCCAGCCGCAGCTGAAACTGAAACTCCTAGAGGTACTCATCACGTCGGTGCTACTTGCAAGCAGTCTGCGAGAACGACCACGTTGCTTTCGGTTGTCCCTGTTCGTCTTTCTGCCAATGGAAAGAACTTTGATACTTTTACGCTGCTCGACAACGGCAGCGAAGTCTCTCTTCTTCTTGAGGACGTCGCTCGCAAACTTGGACTCCGAGGACCAACACAGCAGATACGTTTCGGCACTTTTCACGGTCAGGATCCATCCATCCAAAGTCAGAATGTCAAGCTGCGCGTCTCATCTCGGGATGAAACGACTTGCTTCAACATCGAGCATGCCTGCACCGTCCCTCGGCTCAATTTGTCGCAACTGCGCATCAACTGGCCAGACGAGAAGAGGAAATGGTGTCACCTAGCTGATCTACCCCTTCCAGCCCTTGACTCTTCGCAAGTGACATTGCTTATTGGCATGGACGTACCCGATGCACACGACTGCCTGAACATCCGAAAACCCCTTCACGGCGTCAAAGCTCCCCGCGCTGTCCTTACTCCGTTTGGTTGGTGCGCCTCAGGTACACTGCAAACTTCTGGTTCGTCAAGCCAGGAGCGACCAAAAGTGAATTTAATTCGTACGGACGGCGATTCCTTGACACTCGAGCTTGTGGGCCTCGTCCATAAGTTCTGGTCCGCCGACTCCCTCGGCGTCCGCATCGTTGACTCGCCGAAACGTCCCGAAGACCAACGAGCGCTTCAGATTCTTCAGGAAAGCACCAAAAACATCGGCAACCGCTACGAGTCCAGTTTACTCTGGAAAAACGATCGGGTAGAGCTGCCAGACAACCGCCCAAGCGCACTTCGAGAATTCTTCTCACTGGAACGAAAATTGCTGAAAGATCCATCTCTGTCGCAACGCTAAGCTAACGTCATCGAAGAATACGTGCATTCAGGACACGCTGGAAAACTAGGACCGGAAGAACTCGGCGGTCTAACGGGGAAAACGTGGTACGTGCCCATGGGGTGACCCACCCGAACAAGCCTGAGAAACTCCGGGTCGTATTCGATGCGTCAGCACAGCATTTAGGAACCTCCTTAAACAGCAACCTTTTGCAAGGACCCGACCTGCTGAAAAATCTACTGCTTCGGTTCCGTCGAAACCTGGTTCCCCTCTCGGCAGACATCGAAAAGATGTACCACCAGGTCCAAGTAATGTCAGAAGACCAAGATGCCCTACGTTTCTTCTGGAGAACCCCAGGAAGCAACGTTCCCCCGCAGTAGTACAAGCGCATATGTGCAAGTGCATATCTTCGGTGCCGTATCATCACCAACCGTCTGCATCCACGCCTTGCTAAAGACTGGAAAAGATTTCCAAGCGGAGTTCCCGGATGTCGCAGCCAAAATAGCAACTTGCTTCTACGTAGACAACTATCTCGACTCGGTAAACTCGGAAGAAGAAGCGAAAACAGTTGCACACCGCCTGACAGAACTTCTGAAACGCGGTGGATTTCGTCTAACCAAATGGCTTTCCTCATCGCGGAAGGTATTGAACTCCTTCGCTCAATGTGAACTGAGCAATACGGACTTGAAACTCGACATGGACCCACTTCCAATAGAACGAACGCTGGGAGTTCTGTGGGATTGCCAAGACGATGCCTTTTCCTTCCGATTCCAGCAGTGTCCTGCCGTTACCACCAAACGGGAAATCCTCAGCAAGGTTGCTTCGATTTACGACCCTCTGGGCTTCCTCGCTCCCGTCGTCTTATCCGCGAAAATACTGCTGCAAGACATCTGGAGAACCGGTGCTGACTGGGATGAGACGTTACCGGCTGCAATCCTTTCCACGTGGAACAATTGGGCATCTGGTTTGTCTGCACTCGAAAACCTGATCGTTCCCCGTTACCTTCGCAATCCCGCCACACCAGTGGAAGAAAGACTTCACGTTTTCACCGATGCTTGTCAGCGAGGATTTGGTGCTGTGTCGTACCTTCGAACCTCGTATGCCGATTCGTGGTATCAGTTCGGATGGTGATGGCCAAAACAAGGGTTGCTCGCCTCCAGCCGTTAACCATTCCTCGTCTCGAGCTGGAGGGAGCAGTTCTCGGAGTGCGCGTCTCGCTGCCACATGCAGTGTGGAAGTGGGAATCTCCTTGCAGCAAGCGACCTTTTGGACCGACTCCCAGACCGCCCTGCAATGGATCAAATCTCGTACGCGGCGCTTCCAGACCTTCGTAGGGAATCGCATTGAAGAAATTCTCGAAAAGACCAGCCCCATCCAGTGGAATCACGTTCTAGGAGTGGACAATCCTGCAGATGACTGCAGTCGCGGCCTGATGCCAGACATATTGTATTCGGATCACCGATGGTTCCATGGTCCGAAATTTCTCGAGAAAGGGCCCCAATCTTGGCCCCGTTCGCCCGTGGTCACTGAACCAGAAGAAAACGATCCCGAAGTAGCGCACGAATCATGGACAGGAGCCGTTCACCACGAAGAACCAAACGTCTTTGCAACGCTAATGGACCGGCTCTCTTCCCTTCCAAAGATCAAACGAGTCGTCGCGTGGGTGCTCCGGTTCGTGAAATCCTGCAGGAAACGTCCGACGCCGCCAAATCTCCTTCTGCATCCCGACGAGCTACGTGAAGCACTCCACATGTGCATCCGCAATCTCCCAAGAGCTTCTCCAAATGCAAGCGGGAAAGGCCATTGACAGGGATTCGTCACTCATTTCGCTGAACCCCAATCCCGATGAGTTCGGAATTCTTCGCGTCAGAGGACTGCTCCAGAACAGCACCGCCGCAGAAGATGTTAAGCATCCAATTATCCTGCCGTTCAACCATCGCCTAACGGAATTGGTAATCGACGAAACGCACCGGGCCGGCTTGCATTCTTCTACAGAACGAACGCTCCACGAGTTGCGAAGCAAATTTTGGATCATTCGGGCCCGAACAGCCATCCGTAAAGTGATCAATCGCTGCTTCACTTGCAAGCGGAGTCGCAGCCAGCCGATGGCGCCCCTAATGGCACCCCTCCCTGCCGATCGCCTGCGACCTTTTAGTCCGCCATTCACGTACGTCGGCATCGATTATTCGGTCCACTATACGTTGTCGTTCGTCGCAGCACCGAAAAACGTTGGGGGTGCCTATTTACCTGCCTGGTAACTCGAGCAGTCCATCTGGAACTCTCTAGATCTCTGGACACCGATTCGTTCCTGATGTGTTTTCGACGCTTCGTGGGCTACAGAGGACAACCGACAACCTGCTACAGCGATAATGGCACGAACTTGACGTCCGGGGAACGTTCGCGAGTGTGTTGAAAAAATGGATCAAACCAAGCTGAACGACACGCTAGCTGCACGCGGCGTCAAGTGGCATTTTTCTCCTCCTTCAGCCCCTCACTTCGGAGGCGGCTGGGAGCGCCTCGTCAGGTCAGCAAAAAATGCCCTGAAGACTGTCTTACGCAACCGAACGGTCAATGACGAAGTTTTGGAAACAGTCCTTGTCGAAGTGGAATCTTTGCTAAACGGACGCCCCTCGACTCACGTCAGTGTGGATCCATCCGATCCAGAGCCCTTAACTCCAAATCACTTCATTCTAGGCAGGCCAAACCCAAACCTCCCACCAGACGTCATCACTGATGAAGAAACTGTCTCTAAGACGCGATGGAGAGCAGCACAAGCGATAACCAACCATTTCTGGCGCCGCTGGATGCGGGAATACATGCCGTACCCGGTGGAAAGACGCAAATGGCTTGAACATCGCAGAAACCTTCAGCCCGGAGACCTAGTTCTCATTGTCGATCCGAACAGCAACCGTGGTAGCTGGCCCTTCGGTCGCAGCGTGGGCGTCAAACCAGGACCAGACGGGATCGTAAGAACAGCATTGGTGAAGACGAAAAGCGGAGAATACACGCCCCCGGTGGCCAAACTGTGCCTCATCGAGGAAACTTCTGGTGTTTCTGAATATTGCAGAAACAGGGCAGGCTTTGTTCCGGATAGTCCGGAAGGGATTTACTTTGATTTATTTTGCATTTATTTCGATTTATTTTGCTATCACTTTCATCCTTTACTGTCAGTCACTTTGATTAAACAGTAGGCCTTATTCACCAGGTTTGGCGCCACCACGGCCGCAAGGGAACCCCACTTTGTTACGCTCTAGTTACCAGCAGATCCATTGGTCGCTTTTCATCCACTTCACTTTGACCCAACCTTGACCCTTCCCCTTCCCCCTGATATATAAGCCCTAAGAAACACTCTCTCGGGCTGAGTTTTGTTGTTAGCGCACAGTCGACATCGTCTTCGTCCGTCAAATACAGTATTTCCTCTAACGTTTTGTCTTAAGAAGTTGGAAGTTTTCTTTATTATTTTTTCATCCCTAATCACGGCCGTTCAGCGGCACAATACGTTAGCTGCCCGTGATTAACACCTTATTTACGCTGAAACCACATTCAACAACTTACCAGTACTCGAAGCACGTGTACATGATTGATTGGAGGCAGAAATTTTCATCCGACATACTTCTTCCTTCCGAAACGGAACTAAATCCTATTGATCCAGTTGACTAATATGGAAATTGTGGCCTTCCTCCCTTCATTGTTTCGTAACTTTTGCTTCCCGTTACTGTTGCAGTTTCCCTATTAAATGTAAAATTATTGCTTTAGTTTCCTTTTGTTTTGTTCTCCAATAAATAAAGCAGGTTTTACAGTTCTAAAAAGTTGCAATTACAGTACGTGATAAAAAAGGCAGTTGTACGCTACAGGCATAGATAACCTATATAGATGATTCGCTGATGTTGTTAACAGAAACAGTAAAACGAATATGGTAGTACCGTATTGTATTATACCATATTGTTCCACTCGTATAATAGGAGTGACGGGCTACGTAAGTTGGCAAACCGTTGTGATTCGAATGGTTGGGAAGTTTTGCAGTAGTCTCTTAAGCCAAGGTAACACAAAGCATGTTTTTAAAAGTATGTCTTGTGACTTTCAATGTGGGTGCAAAGTTGTTTTAATACATAACCGTATCGATCGAACTAGAAACAAGCTGCTATATTCTGGACCCTTTGTCAAAAAACAAATTCTGTTTAATTTCATTACACATAACAATATAAGCAACACACTTCGCAAGTGAAGACGAAGTTTAACAGCATTGTTTTAATTTGTTAGAAAAGTATGGCACAGAAGATAGAAGGAATATATATATTAATTTGAGCCAGCTGCCTACCATGCAAAGTCGTTAAACAAAAGGCTTTTGCCATGCTTAACTGAATTCGGTGCTACGTACAGGCATGTCTCAATTAAATTGCCAGCTCTGTTCGAACCCACGTAGACCCTCCCTTATGGACAACTTCGTCCAATTGGTAACCAAGGTTAACGAAAATGTATTTAAAATTATTTAAACCTGAAGATATCAACTATTCTTGTTAAAATCAAAAGATTTCGAAGGAAGCAATTAAAAATTTTAGTGTAAGAAAGGTCATAAAGCTATCTTGACAGAGGTGAATTGCGATTGCTTCTATTCCTGTATTAAAAATGCTTCGAAGCTGCTAGATGTTCAAGTCCGGGTTTATGGGAAGACCGACCAGTCCGACATACTTCTAAGACGGAAAAGGAGAAAGTATATCGTATGTATTGTATATATATGTATGAAAGTGATAATATATGATCACGCACATCGCACACATAATTTTAGTCACGTGCTTTTAATTCCCAGGCTGGGCTTTTTTTTCTCTTTTTCCGGTTTTTGGACTTTCGCAAGCAACGGTTATGGTTCGCTGGTTATCCAAATTTCCAAGAAAAATTACACTTAATAAGCAGCACTGGGCACATAACCAGTTGCAACGGGTACTAAACAGGACGTAACAGAGAGGGTTTAGTTCAAGTTCAAAAGTTGAGCGGTCAAGTTGTACAAAAAACTTCGTATAAAATCATGGATCGGTAAGTAGACACTCTGATACATTCCAGTGCTTGTAGTATTCATCTGGGCACAGCTGTGACATATTTTTCGCCAATAATGGCTTATAATTTACGTGGAAAACGCTAAACTGAGAAGGCACTCATTTGGATTTCTTTTCTCCTGCAAATATTTAGTAAATTCTCTTTTGTGTTGGAAAAATACCTAACACATTGTAAGCAGGTCACATTGCTTTAGGAAGCTCTTAAAGCAGAACTTGCTTAATTTGCAAATTAAGCCTTTTTTTGTTCGGCTGACTCATCGGATACACCTAAAATGGAAGCAATGTTTTTAAACTTAGTTAGCATCAAGAGTTACGGAAACAACAGAAGACAAGCCTCGTATGGGGGGTCAGACCAGGGCTCCTACGTGTCGAACATTTTGCTTACCGTTAGATGGCGATCGTCATTGCCTGCACTATAAACTAATTTCAATGACCCAGCAAGGATTGCTGCTAAAGTGCAACTAAATCTTGTTTTCGTCTCCTGTGCTGTTACTGTCGATAGGCTCTTATGAGCTAACATAACTAGACTGGTGCAGTTTTTTACAAACTCAAAGAACAGCAGTCGATTAGTATTAGAAGAACCTCGAGGAAAACGATATAAATGGAATGGCTTTAAGGAAAATAATAAGTTTTAGATACATTTTGTGTGTAAATCACACGACGGCTTCAATGCTAGAGACGTGAAGTTGCATAGATGGCCTGGAATCGGAGACGAAGAAGAATAGTTTAAACTAGAGAGATGAATACTTCGCAGAAAAGAAACTATAGTAAGACGTTATATACCAGTACATTCATAAATGCGTTTCCGCTAAAGCTTGTATTAGCAGTCTGGCCGAACCAGGTTGAAGATGGAGAACTTTCAAACAAGAGTTAAAGCCTCTCTTTTCTTCATCTGCGGTACACTAAGAGAAAAAAAAGTAATTACCTACATCCTGCTTGTTTCGCATGCTGCCCACCACGACGTGTTCTGTAAATTCTCAGCGCCACTCTCCTGGTTGCCGCAGCTTTGTCTTGTGTGACTTGCTGTTTACCTGACTGTGTTAACCAGTTATTTCATTAATTAATTATTATAAATAAGAATCATATTCTATAAAAAAAACTGACTAATGCCACGTTTATTCATGCGATTCTAATTTGAAGCAGTCGTCATCGTGTTACGAAACAGGTTGAGTAATTAACGGCGTCTTCAGGTTAGGATAAGCACCACACAACACAAGCACGACAGGTGAGATTTCATTGAAAGCTTTTGGAGGCCTGCTTCCATTTTCATTTTCACGTAGTACCAGGCTTGAATCGAACTGGAGGACGTCGTAGTGGAAGCTTTGAAGATCGAAGGGTGCAGCAACCTGCACGACGAATAAGATACTGCGATCCAGAATACAGTAAGAAATATTTCAGCTCTACCAGATGAAGAGTAGAGGTTTGGAAATTTGTTTGACAGTTCTCCTTCTTCAACATGGTTCGAGCAGACCTAAACGCTTAGCTTTAGCAAAAATATATGCGTGTGTATGCATTTGTATATAACGTCTCACCAGAGCTTCTTATGTACGAAGTATTCATCTGTCTGATATAAACAATTCTTTTTGGTCTCCTATTGCAGGCTATTTATTCAAGCTGCCACTTTTCTTGCAATCACACGCGTCTTTTAGCACTGAAGCCATCATGTGATTTACAAACAAAATTTTGCTAAAAGTCATTATTTCCTTAGTTTGTATTACAGCCATTCTATTTACAACGTTTTCTCCGATATTCTAAGATTAATAGAACTTCGCCTTATTCTTTGAGTTTTATATAAAAAACTGCACAAGTTTATTTATATTATCGCATAACTGCGTATTGACAGTAACCAACATTGAAATCACTAAAGCGTTACCTATGAGCGAAGTTTTTCAAATAAAACTAGATGAATAAAAATATTAATTAAATACAGTCAACGCCGAAGGCATTCAACCAGGTAACAGTGCTAATTATATTTGTGAAAGTATACGGATTAAAAGAAAGGATACAAACTCAGTATCGTAATTTGTTTAAGTAGAGAAGTTGTAGAAGAGAGCGCGTAAGGTTCGTATAGCATAGACAGAATTTCCTGCTCGCTGCAACACGAAAGGGGCTAGCAGCGCACTATAGTAAGACGACGTAGTTGCAAGCAATGACTAACCACTTCCAAATCCAAGGTTTCTTTGACATACAGAAGATTTCTGATGCTGTCATCCACTATATTAGATACACATCCGTACTGCTAACATAATACGAAGTACAGAACAGCATATAATTATATGATTCGGTTATATTAAGCACTAGGTTGTATGAATAGGAAATATCGTAGATACACATGTATTAGGAACATAACACAAAGTACACAAGTACATAATTATACACCTAGGTATACAAGTGCTTAGGTTGTATCAATAGGATAAAGAACCCTACTTAATTACCTGAAATCTAGCTTATGCGGTGAAGCGCTTCATGAGAAATCGAGTTTTACAAAGAAAGAACCGGTGACGTTGGATTTTTTTCTCAGCTTGGCTTTCCAGAAAATAAAACCTGGGTTGAAACACTTATTTTTAGCTAAACGAGAACGAGAAAAAATAAAACACTTGCAAAACTGATAGTACAACAAATCTGGTGGTTATGGTCCTAGATATTAATATCTACCGGCTATTATTACAATGGTCCGTGGGGAGTTTTTTCTTATAAACCAGTCCGGTCTTAACGCAGGTACTCCAAAAGCTCAAATTAGATGGTTCAGTTCGTGCCATCTGTGACGTACGAGTTCAAAGCAGCTGTGAAGCATAGTTTTTCTTTTAATTAAATATTTTTTGTTTCGTAGACACGTGGCTTACCAAGGACCACATTATTCCATCACCTCTACCATTGTTTTAACATATACGCCCACACGTATATCATTTCAAGTGTATACAGTTTTACTGAAACGTGCCGTGTGTTGTCAATGTTATGAGCATATGTTTGGAATAATGACCCCGAATGTGGCATCTACTTTTTATTGCCATATGTCTGAACCGAGGGTTTGGCAACTTGGTCAGAACTACTAGTAACAAATCAACTTCATGTTTTTGCTGATCACTTTGTTTTTTTCGAGTTCTTTTATTTCCTTGTTTTGTTTTGTTTTATGTTTTTTCAATTTTTGGATTCTACAGCTTGTTGAAAAAATTTCTATTATAAGCAATATTTGAATGATTTTTCTACCCACTTGTAAAGTGAGACGGAAGTTCTTTATTTGTTGCTTATTGGTATTTTCTCATTTTGATACTATTATAATTCAACGGGTCTCTGGTTCTTAAGTGATTATAAGTTGTTGTTTTTTTAAATTGAGTAAATGTGAATTGTTTAGAAGCAATGTTCATTAATTTCTGTATGACTTCATTATTGGTGTAACTCTTATATCAAGCATCTAGGGTAAGCCATTTCCGCATGCAAACATATTTAACGGTTATTAATCACGGTCAGCTAACGTTTCTTTTGCCACTAAACTGCCGTATTGGGACGGATTATAATACGGAAAACTTCGAACTTTTTGAAGCAAAATATTTAAAAGAAAACTGTATTTTGACGAACGGTGATGGCATGAACTGCGAGCGAATAACGACTGAGATACAGTGCTTTGAGGGTTTATATAATAGAGGGAAAGTGAAGTGTCAAGGCTAGGTCAAAAGTGAAGGGAATGAAAGGTACCAGTGGATCTAGCAAGTAACTAGACAGCAACGAAAAGAGGGGCTCCCTTTGGGCCATGGTGGCGCCAGAGCTGGTAACTAAGGCCTACTACTATGACTGAACTAGCCGACAGAAAAGAAAACTAGCGAGAGTAATAGCAAAAAAAATAAAAATAAATACAAAATAAATTCTTCCGTGAGGCATAGTTTGGCTACCGGGACCGTGTATTAGGTTTTCGTCTTCACCGATGCTGCCCTTACGATCCCGTCTGGTCCTGGTTTGACGCCCACTACATGACCAAGGGGCCAGCTGCCACGGTTGCTTCCGATCGACAGTGAAAACGAGGTCTCCGGGCTGAAGGTTTCTGCAATGTTGTAGCCATTTGCGTCTTTCCACCAGGTACGGCATATACTCCCGCATCCAGCGGTGCCAGAAATAGTTGGTTATCGCTTGTGTTACCCTGCGTCGCTTCTTCGAGACGGTTTCTTCTTCTGTGATGATGTCTGGCGGGAGGCTAGGCTTTAGGCTGCCTAGAAGGAAATGGATCGGAGTTAAGTGCTCTGGATCCAGTGGATCCACACTGACGTGAGTCAATGGCCGTGCGGTCAGCATGGATTCAACTTCGACGAGGATTATTTCCAAAACTTCGTCGTTGACCGTTCGGTTGTATAAGACGGTCATCAGGGCATTCTTTGCTGACCAGACGAGGCGCTCCCAGACCCCTCCGAAGTGAGGGCTTGAAGGAGGTGAAAAATGCCACTTGCTTGCCACCACACAAAATGCGTGCCTCTAGCGCGTCGTTCAGCTTGGTATAATCCAATTTCTCAACAGACACGCGAAGTTCACGTTCTATGGACGTCAGGTTGCCGGTTGTCTTCGGCGGCCCACCAAGCGTCGAAAACACATCAGGAACGAGTCGGGGTCCAGAGATCGAGGAAGTTCCAGATAAACCGCTCGATTTACCAGGCAAGTAAACAGGCATCCCCAACGTTTTTCAGTGCTGCGACGAACGACAACGTGTAGTGGACCGAAATAATCGAGGCCAACATACATGAACGGCGGACTGAAGGGTCGCAGGCGATCGGCAGGAAGGGGTGCCATCAACGGCGGCATTGGCTGGATGCAACTTCGTTTGCAAGTGAACAACGACTGATGATTTTGCGAATGGCTTGTTGGGCCCGAAATATTCAAAATATGCTCCTCAACTCGTGGAGCGTTCGTTCTGTAGAAGAATGGAAGCCGGACTGGCGCGTGTCGTAGTTTGTTAATTCCGTTAAGTGGTGGTTGAACGGCAGGATGTTCGGATGCTTAACATCTTCTGCTGCGGTGCTGTTCTGGAGCCGTCCTTTGACGCGAAGAATTCTGAACTCATCTTGATAAGGGGTCAGCAAAATGAGTGACGAATCCTTGTCGATAGCCTTTCCCGCTTGCAGTCGTAGAAGCTGTTGAGAGAAACTTTGTGCTTGGAAAGTGCGGATGCACATGTGGAACCCTTCACGTAGCTCGTCAAGACCCAAAAGGAGATAGGGCGGGATCGGACGTTTCCTGCAGGATTTCACGAAATGGAGCACCCATGTGACTCGTTTAATCTTTGGAAGGGAAGAGAGACGGTCCATTAGCGCTGCAAAGGCATTTGGTACTTCTTGGTGAACGGCTGCTGTCCATGATTTGCGTGCTACTCAGGATCGTTTTCCTCTGGTTCAGTGACCACGGGCAAGGGGGGGGCAAAGATTGGGGCCCTTTCTTGAAAAATTCCGAACCGCGGAACCACCGATGGCATCAGGCCACGACTGCAGTCATCTGCAGGATTGTCCACTCCTGGAACGTGATTACACTGGATGTGGCAGGTCTTTTCGACAATTTCTCCGATGCGATTCCCGACAAAAGTTTGGGCGTCGATCCAAAAGGTCGGTTGCTGCAACGCAATTCTCAGTTCTACACTGCAGGTGGCAGCAAGACGCACTCGAGAGCTGCGCCCTCCAGCTCGAGACGAGGAATGGTTAAAGGCTGGAGACGAACAACCCTTGTTTTCGCCATCACCATCCGGACTGATACCGACGAATCGGCATATGAGGTTTGAAGGTATGCCACAGCACTAAATCCTCGCTGACAAGCATCGGTGAAAACGTAAAGTCTTTCTTCGACTGGTGTGAAGGCTGGTTTGAAGGCTGGTTTGAAGGCAACGGGCACGATCAGGTTTTCGAGTGCAGACAAGCCAGATGCCCAAGTGTTCCACGTAGAAAGAATTGCGGCCGGTAATGTCTCATCCCAAACGGCCCTGTTTTTCCAGATGTCTTGCAGCAGTGTTTTCGCGGATAAGACGGTGGGAGCGAGGAAGTCCAGAGGGTCGTAGAGCGAGGCTACAACGCTGGGGATCTCCCGTTTGGTGGAAATGGCAGGACACTGCTAGAATTGGAAGAAAAAGCGCATTGTTTTGGCAAGTCCGATGAACTTCCAGCGTTCGTTCTACGGGAAGCTGGTTCACATCAATTTTCAAGTCCGTGCTGCTCAATTCACTTGAAACGAAGGAGTTGAGAAGCCATTTAGACGATTTGAATAGCCAGTTAGAAGAAATCCACCACATTTCAGAAGTTCTGTCAACCAATGCGAAACTGTTTTCTCTTCTTCTTCCGAATTTACCGAGTCGAGATAGTTATCTACGTAGAAGCAAGTTACGATTTTGTCTACGACATTTGGGAACTTTGCTTGGAAATCTTCTTCAGTATTTAGCAAGGCTTGGATGCACACGATCGTTGATGACAGCTCCGAAGATGTGCACTTGCATTTTGTAGGACTGCGGGGAGCACTACTTCCTGGCGGCCTCCACAAGAAACATAGGGCGTATTGGGTCTTCTGATATTACTCGAACCTGGTGATGCATCTTTTCGATATCTGCCGAGAGGGGTGCCAGGTTTCGACGGAATCGAAGAAATATACCCAGTAGATTTGTCAGCCTGTCGGGCCCTTGCAGAAGGTTATTGTTTAACGTAGGGATGTCGAGCGACTCGACTTGACTGGGACGTTCGAGGAGACGACTCGACTCGACTAAGGGATTTTGCTAGTCGACTCTATCAACTTGGCGTCTAACTTTGAATCTATAGCCGACTCGAGTCGACTTGACCGACTCGACCTCGACTTTAAGACCGAGACCATTGACTCGACTCGACTGGCGGCCAAGTTGAGTTCGAGTCGGTTCGTTGACATCACTAGTTTAAGGAGGTTCCTGGATGACGTGCTGAAGCGTCAAACACGACCCGGAGTTTCTCGGGTTTGTTCGGGTGGGTCACCCCATGGTGAGGCACATACCACGTTTTTCCAGTAAGACGTGAGTAGTTTTTCGAGCGTATCCTGACTGCACATATTCGTTAATATCGTTCGCACAGCGTTGCGGTAAGATTGGATCTTTCAGCAATTTCCGTTCTAGTGAGAAGAATCGTCGAAATGGGGTTGGACGCTTGTCTGGCAGCTTACCCTATCAGCTTTCCAGAGCAAACTGCACTCATAGCGGTTGCCGACGTTTTTGGTGTTTTCCTGAAGAATCTGGAGCACTCGTTGGGTCTTCGGGACGTTTCGGCTAATCAGCGACGCGGACGCCGAGGAAGTCGGCGGACCAGAACTTATGGACGAGGTCCGCAAGCTTGAGTGTCGAGGAATCGCCCTCCGTACAAATGATTTTAACTTGCGGTCGTTTCTGGCTTGACGAGCTTTGACGCCGTAAAGGGTTTTCGGATGTCGAGGCAGTCATGTGCATCGGGTACGTCCATACCGATTAACAATTTCACTTGCGACGAGTCGACGGCTGGAAGGGGTAGATCAGCTGGATGACGCCATTTCCTCTTCTCGTCTGGCCAATTAATGGGCCGTTGCGACAAACTAGCCGAGGGACAGTGCAGGCATGCTCGATGTTGAAGCGAGTCGTTTCGTACCGAGATGATACGCGCAGCTTGACATCCTGACTTTGGATGGGCGGATCTTGACCGTGAAAGGTGCCGAAACGTGCCTGTTGTGTTGGTCCTCGGGGAACAAGTTTGCGAGCGACGTCCTCAAGAAGAATGGAGACTTCGCTACGGTTGTCAAGCGGCACGAAGGTATCAAAGTTCTTTCCATTGGCGGCAAGACGAACAGGGATAACCGAAAGCAACGTGGTCGTTCTCGTAGATTGCGTGCAAGTAGCACTGACATGATTAGTACCTCTAGGATTTTCGGCTGCGGCTGGCGCTTGCTCCGAATCCTGAACTTGGACTTGTGTTTGGAAAACGCGGGGGCGCCATGTAGAGAAAAATGGTGCTTTGCTCTGCACCCGTTGGTCCCGCACATTTGTTTGCTCTGAAAGTCCTTTGATAAGTGACCCGGTTTAAGACAAGAGAAACAGCAATTTTTCTCCTTAGCGCGTTCTTCGAGACTAAGGGAGCTGAATCCACTGCAAGCCGGGAGTAGATGAACTGCTTATCAAAAAGACCGCACTTCTTGGGCGGTATGGCATTGCCTGAAGATCCGCTCTCTTCAGAAGTTGCTAGGATTGTAGGCTGCAGTTCTCGTTTCCCGCGATCTTTCTTAGATTCTCTTTCCTCCTACTTATGAGTTTGCGAACGGATTGACTGTTCCAAAGACTCGGCCAGGACATAATTTCCCAGCCACTTGTCGAAGTCGAAGCTGGTGACGGAAGTAGACGTTGTTGTTCCATATCCGAACTGCTTCGAAGACGTTGCGGCAACTTTTCCATGACTTCCTCGAGTACCGATGGCGCGAACAGGTCTCCGGTGTAGTTCGCGTGCTAAAGTGTAGTAACGGTGCCGTGCAGTTCTGTGTAGAAGTCTTGAAGATGCGCGAAATCAGTTCACTTAAACGGTGGAAGATTCGGGAGTTCTCCCACGTAAGCCCTCGATATATTGTTGCCCATACCGCTCGCATAATTCTCGTAAGGCCTGGCGGTATTGCGGGTGGCTTTGTAGTGCATGTACGATGTCTTTCTGGATATGTGGAGCCAGCAGCTCGAGTAAGTAGGCCAGTCGTTGGGCGTCGGCGAAAACCATGTCGCGGACGAGACACTTGAAAGGTGCCTGAAACATAGGCCGTTCTTTCGAGTCGCCATTAAAGGGCTTGATTTCGAGCTTAGACATATGCGCCATGTTCCAGGGATACATGTTTGTTTCCCTTGCCGTAGTTTCTGACTGTTCGGCAAAAATTCATGCGTCATGCGGGGGGCGTTTCCTGAGACTGTGGAGAAATTCCTTGAACGTCGGACGATGTACAGGCGAGACTTTGTCGAATGAACGACTGGTTCGGCGGAAATTAGAGAAATGAGAAATCAAGATAAAATATGAGAAACTGAGATATTAAGATTCTTCGTCTGATATTACTTGTTCCTCTCTTGATTCTTGTTGGGCGGCGACTGTGGCCAGCCAGCGTCGTTCGATCTCGTTGGCCTGCTCGCGTCTTCGTCGGTCCAGTTCGAGCGCTTTTCGTTCTTCTTTCAATCTTAGCTGCAATTCTTTAAGTCGGCGAGTTTCCTCCAGTTCCTCCATTTGTTTCGCACTTTTTTCTATCTGCCGCAAACGAAGCTCGGCTTGGGCTTATCTTTACTGGGCCTCTCGCAATCGAGCACTGGAAGTTCGGCTGGAAGCGAGAGAAATGTAACAGTGTGAGGGACAGAGAAAGGAACTTCGCCGGCGCGGGACGCGAGGTATTGTTCAATTTCTCTGAAGCAAGCTCTTGCGGTGTTCTCTAAGGACGTATAATACCGTTCGGCGTTTGTGTTCGACACTCCTTGAAGATCTTTCTTTTTTTTTTTTTGTTCGGCCGGCGTACTCTTCTACTGTGATTGTTGCCAGCAGAGCCGGGGATGGTCGGGAAGTCTCGAACCCGGGCCTCCAAACCCCGTGACAACGACGTTGCCACTGAGCCCCAGTAGGGCCTTGAACACCTTTCAAGGTGATATACTGGGTATTAAGAGAAGCCCACGTTTCGAGCGCGTCAGCGACCTTGCTGCGAAGAATAGCTATCCCGCCGAAGCTACCGCGGTCTTTAATGTGCGCCTTAACCTTTTCTGTGAGCTAGAAAACATTCTTAGCTCCTAGTAAGATCCTGATTCACGTGTCAGGATCGTCTGTGTCGGTACAATCTTCGTGGTCCTCCTCAATGAGGTTAGCGACGGTTTCTTCTACTGACATTGTGCTGGTAGTTACCGTAACCCTGCGCCCAAACAATTTAAGGCGCACCGGCCCGTTTGGTTCCCAGTTACCCTCTTCCAGTGACAAGAAACGAAGTCAGTGAGTGCTCAGGCCGTTTTACGGTCGAACACTTATTAACGCGTTAGACTGTGCTTATTCGATGGTAGCTGAAAGACGATGAAGTTTCCCGGTCGATGCACCAATGTTGATCACGGGCAGATAACGTAATTATTCTGCTACTGAACTGCCGTGATTGGGGACGAAATATAATGCGGAAACTTCGAACCTCTTGAAACAAAATATTAAAAGAAAACTGTATATTGACGAACGATGACTACAGAGGGGACAGTATTTTGAGGTTTTACATAAAACGGTTAAAGGGACAACCAAAACTAGAAACCTAAATACAAAAGAAAGGACCTTAATGACGGACCGTGTAATAACCAGTTAGTGGTCTAAGTACTGCCGTTTCTTACTTACATTTTTTATGGAACGCTAGTTAGAAACTTCAGGAAGACAACTGAATCGTTTTTGGTAGGTACCTGTCACAAAAAAAGCATCGTTTTAGCAGTTAATTATTCAGTCTTAACAAGAGTTATGAAACCAAGAGAAGCCTACGGCCGCATGGGGGACGGATCAGATCCTGAACGGCACCGAAAGTTAGACCTAGCACCGGGTAGAGAACGCTAGTAGTAGCTTAGCTGAGGCCGTTAGTTTGGCAGACACTGTTTCTTCAGCTTGTCATTCGCCTTTTCACTTTGACACGCCGATGGAGTGTTTGACATTGAGTATGGTCAGAATATCTTATTCTTATCAGTAAGTTTATTATGAGCAGTGGACGAAAAAGAAAAGTTGTTTAGGTTTGTAGAAAAATGTTGTACGTCATTTAGAAAATTGAACGTATCAGCCACGGTGCAAGGACAATTACACTGGACATGTTTTCTATCAATGCAGCAGTTCAGAGCACTTCTGCCGAGAACTTAACCATGCAAGTGGCTCAAGCTCAGATGTTCCAAGAGGAGCTTAAATTAACCGTGACTGTGCTCGGTAAAAACTTTGCAGAATACCTTTGAGGTCCGGGTGACATGAATAGTATGCTGATTGGATCCTGGATGTTGGAACCTCTAAGGATGATTCGTCAGTTTACATTTGGTACACTGTTGGTATTGTGGTGTTCAGCAGCGTGCGACTCGAGATGGCGTTGCAGTGTTGCGTCCATAACGCCGCGAAGAACTGTCGGGTTTTGGAAGCTAACCACACTAGGTGGTGAATACGCCAAGTTTGTCCATTACCCTCAACCCAAAATTTTACCGTCTGCATTATTTTAAAGTTTTTCTTGCTTAACACAGTGAATTGCTTCGATTCTTTCGTGAATCTTGCTCATGCTCTGGTCTGCGATGTTCCTGTTTTCGGAGAATGAATCAGACTCATCTTTGAAGCTTCACTTTTCTGCCTAGAAGACTTCAAAAAAAATTTCCATGTAGATTCCTGTACGTAAATTTACAGTCAGCTAAGCTATTTTTTACGCACATCCAGTGGTGCTAGCGTTAACGTTTGATGCCGTTGAAGGTCTGATCCGACCGCCGTACAGCGGTATAGCCTTCCCTTGGTAGTTTCATAAGTCTCGGTCTTAAACAGAGAGGAACTTGACAAAGTGACGTGATACTAGTTGTCTATACTCATTTCTTTATGCTTGCTGTAATATAACATCACATTATGCTTAACATGCTTTGCTTTACAAATCCACCTTAGGTGGTTTCAAATGGTCAGAAATAGTACGTAATGCAAGTCTAGTATTGCTGAGAGAGTAGACTGGTAGATCCGGACTGTTAGATGGTACAGCTTCAGTCAAAGACTAAAACGTTTCACCTGCACTGACCTATAGAACCTCTATGGGCTTCAAGAACACGTGACGAAGACGGGGTTTCAACGTAATCATTTTAGTGACGTTCTTATTAAAAACGTTATTGTGTAATTGACCCATCAAAAGTAATTAATTACAACACAAATTACTTAGGGTAAAATGTAATCAATTACATTATAACTACAATGTAAGGAAAAGTAATTAATTACAAGTTACATTAATAAAGGATGTAATTTAATTAGATTTTAATTACTTATCTGGTTAAAGTATTTATTTTAAGAACTTGTTCATCTCTCTTCATCATCAAATTTTTTTCAAAACAATCGGGCTTCAGTTTGTTCAGCGTTTCATCTAGCGTAAAAGAACAACTACTGTTAGAACATATGACGAAATAGAAACTAAAAAAAGATATACTGACCACTTACTTTGTGGTCAGCAAAAGTCAAACTGAAAATCGATCATTGGTGGTGCATTATTTATACCCAGATTCATAATCCGCTTCGATGATTTCTTTGGAATTAAGTCCTAAAAAATACTGCTGACCTTGTTTGAGTTTCTTTTCTGAAAAACTTAAGTCAAATGCCAAAAAGCTAGTCATCCATGAAAAAGGCAAGCTATGGAATGTAGGTTAATCTGCCTCGCGCGGGTTGTGTTGCGATTCAAAGAATTACAGTGGTGTGTACTTGATCAAATGAAAAATCGTGGGCTAAATTGTTTCTTCGTAGAATTCAACGAAAGATTCTAGTACATGTAACAAGATCTTCTAAAACTGTCTTCAACTATGCGCTCCTCGCGCTCCTCGCCCTCACTGGTCTCCTACCAGCGCAGCTTAAAGCACTCGAACTTCGTTCAAGTTTTAACCGTAGAATTGCCAGCCCCCCACCTCGGAGCCTTCATATAAAAAACGCCTTTGCCACCTTGAATTGTCTCCAATAAAGACGAAGATCTCCAAGACTTTCAAACAAAGTCAGACATTCACCAACACCTTTCCACTCAATGGGTGAAACTTTGGCAGAGGAAATGATGTAAAGCCTTTTGTACCTTACGTTGAGTCCTTTCAATTTTTCGCAAAATTTGAACACAACCGTCTTCTTACTCAGCTTATTATAGGCCATTTTGCCCTCAACTCCTTTTTGTTTAAAAATTAGAAAAACCCGTTCTCCACTATGTATACATTGCTTAGTAGACGAAACACCGCAGCACTATCTGTTACAATGCTCTCATTTTGTTACAGCCCGCATGGACCTCACCAACGCCTGGAGCCCCCAACTTCCCTTTACGTTTCATAACATCCTAGTCCAATGCATGAAGGATAAAAACTGTAGGAACCTCCTACTACGATTCATTTATGAAACTAAACGTTTTCAAACCTCTTAGTCCTCATCTTAACAAATTTCTTTGTGTATCCCCCTGTTTTTTTTATTGTTTTCCTTTTGACCTTACAATAACCTTTGCTTTACCATAATTTTGCTTCCTTTTTGTTTCTTTTTTCACCTCGTATGTAGTACGCCAGTATATTATCTTTTGTCTTATATTGTTCTCTATTGTTAATTACACTTTTTTTCTTTTATTTTGTTTGTCCCATTCGTTTCGTAGGCTTTTTTTGCCATTTTTGTTGCCAGGTTGCCATTTTGCTGTTTTCCCCCTTTTCTATTTGATTAGCCACTTGCTGTTTCAACTTGTGTGACACGGAAGAATTTAATGCCCAAATGCTTAATGTAGCAAGGGTTAATACATGTTTTATAAAAAAATGCCTTTATTCCTCTTTTTAAGGTTTGTCGGACGAGTCGGTCGTTTCATAGAGACATGTAGTAACTTCGAATATATTTAAATGTAATACAATCAACTTACATCCGTGAGTATAGCTTCGCAAAGTTGATATAATAAAAGTGGGTTTTGAATTACTTCCAATGTTTAACATAATTACAGCAAAGTTTATGCAAGATCTAGAAGTTTGGATTATTTAGTCAAAGAGGGTTTCTGTGCATCGGAACGATAGGCTAGCGACTTGGTTAGAGCATGAAGCACCTAATTCAATTAACCAGGACACAAGCCTTATATTTAATGGTTTTGCATGATACGCAGGTGGTTCAAGTTCAACTTAATTCTGTTTCTCCTGTGCCATACTTTTCTGACAAAATTGAACTGCATGTCACAATACTGTGAAAATTACTCTACACGTGCTAAGTGTGTTGCTTAGTATGAGAAAATTTAGTTTCAGTAAAGCATCCTGCCTCTTTAATGCGTAGCAGTGCTGTAGCAAGTAATCCAATGTTGCGGTCATTGGCATATCTACAAACCGTTGTCGTACGTATGCAAAGTAGCCTCTGCGGAAAGCATGGAAGTTGTTTTCATGAGCAACTAATACCAGGTATTCGCAGTTCTTACTGGCCTTTTTTATAGCCATGTGAAACATTCCTTTTGAACAGTTATTACATATAGATTCCTGTTAAAAAACAATTATCCTTGTTGTTTGCTTTCGTTATTTCACATAGTGCGTCTTCGTAGGATCTTGGGCAATTTGTACGTGTTTTTTTTCCCTCTTTTAACAAATAAACAAATTCAGAAACAATTATTCCGTGTGTTCCTCTCTCGTTGTCCTTTCAACTTTGTATGTTCTTGAATTTACCGACGCTAGGGTCCACTTCCCTTAGCTGAAGAAAATTTTTTTTGGTATGATTGCTCTCCCTTCGTTTACGTTATCTTTGTTTCATTGCTGTTTTCTTTGTTTAGCAGTTTCATTTTTCTCCTGTTGCTGTTGTTGGTTTTGTTTCAGTCTTGCTTTTGTACTTACATAAGATGTATACATTTTCTCCTACTATTACGTACTAATTCGGAAGAAAAGAAAGACCCAGTATGCTTAGAGCGAGCTGGGTCTAATACACTATTTTATCAAGAAAAAAATACACTACCATCAATGTTGGCAGGTGTTATGTAGGAGACAACTGTACCATTCAAAGGTTCATAGGCAACTCAGCCCCCCTGTATTTCGCAGAGTCCTTATAAAGGCTTAGTGATTTGCATGGGCATAGGGGCACAATAAACTGGTTCTCCCATAGGAGTTCAAAACACAACAATCCTTCCACCATAAAAAAACAACATTATGAATATAGAAAATTTGGATCCAGAACAGGCCGTCGAGTCCGTTGAGACCTCCTTACGCAGGAACGGAATCTGGTTCTCTCTCAGTGATATGGGTAGGTTCCAGTTGCTCCGGACCTTCCGGAACAGTGACATCTTCAGGCACGTGAGGTTGGGACCTATGGACGGGTCCCTCCCATACCACCTCCGAAGGTTCTGCTGGTGACGGCTCCCTGGGTAGAATTTGATTAACATGCCGTTTCACAACGGAACCGTCCGTTTGCACCAGATACAAGTAAGTTCCGATGCGGCTCTGTATCACCCCCGGCAACCATTTTAACGGACCTGGATGGTAATTTCGGATCCTCACAGGCTGCCCAACGGTAAAGGACTTGCACACGGTTTTCTGCGTGGTCTTCTTTTCGGGCTGCATCAAGTC
This sequence comes from Leptestheria dahalacensis, assembly GCA_022114935.1. Lineage (NCBI taxonomy): Eukaryota > Metazoa > Arthropoda > Branchiopoda > Diplostraca > Leptestheriidae > Leptestheria > Leptestheria dahalacensis. The sequence continues at coordinate 472 of JAIQCU010001113.1, read as the reverse complement.
CAGTAAGGAGCGGAACGGTCGACCCAACAGTGCTTCCGCCGGAGAACGCCCTGTCACGGAATGAGGGGTGTTCCGGTACGAAAACAAGAATCTAGAAACTTTAGTAGGCAATGAATCTGATTGTCCCGTAACCTTTACCAAGTATGCTTTAAGAGATTGTATAAATCGTTCAGCCATTCCATTGGTTTGTGGATGATACGGCGCTCCACGTAAATGCCTTATGCCGTTCCGCTGCGCAAACTCCTCCATCCTCTGCGACGTGAACGGCGTTCCGTTATCCGACATCATCTCCCGGGGCAGGCCAAACCGCGCAAACGTGGACCGTAGAGCCTCCAGCACAACAGCTGATGTTGCGGTTGGTACCGGGAAGACCTCTGGCCATCTGGAGGTGGCGTCTATTACCACCAACAGCATCTTTCCTTCCACAGGGCCTGCGAAATCGAGATGTAGGCGGGTCCACGGTACGTCTGGG
>JAIQCU010001112.1:0-27674 GCA_022114935.1 Leptestheria dahalacensis | reverse complement strand
TACTTAATTAACCTTTCATGTAATCAAATTACATCCACTAGAATCCTATAGTTAGACGAATATATTACCTTGCTAATCCAGACTTGTACAAGACGGATGTAATGACAGTATAGAGCGAGTTTCTTTGCGGCTACCTCTTTTCTCAGGTAAAGTACCGTGTAGGTATCGCTGCTGCTGACTGAGCTTCTAGCATGCACGATGCTGGTCTTTTAACAGTAGAAGGCTGGTCTTTAACCCAGTAATCGAGGTACGCCCTGCAGAAACGAATGAACATTGCTGAAGGTTAAAAAAAAGAACACGACGAAGAGGAACACACGATTCAAATTGAAACCTCTTTGTACCCAGAGCTGAAACCACAAAACGCCGTTATTCCTATTTTTCCCCAATGGGTTCGCTATACTGGTTCATGATACGTTAGGAATCCAATAAAGATCGTCAAATACGAAAGATGTTACCTTGCAGTTAAAGTTAAGATAGTTTCATAAGTTAAATACTTATTGTTGATTTAATTGTATTACTTAAGATAATTATATATAATGATACTCGGCATGCCCTTTCAGAAGGATCAGAAACCCAGTTCTACTTTTAGCGTAGAAAAAAATTAATGAACGTATAACCTCAAAAGGGGTCGTCCGTATTTGTGTCCTATTGTCTTTTTTATTATTGCTCATTGTGCGAGTCTTGTACTTTAATTGACGCCTTTTTACTGTTTCTTTTTAGAACTGTTTGCAAGCACATTAATTTATCTTCTATTTCTTCCCAATGTCTATGCTGTGAGCACTTCAAGAGACCTGAATCGGTTTAATTATTTGAAATCAAAATTACCTTTATTTATTTATTTAGTTTTAGTTATATATTTAGTTTGTTAGTTTGTTAGGTAGATAGATGGATAGAAAGATAGACAGCTAGATAGATAAGCAGATTGGTAAATAGCTAGATAGCTAGCATAAATAGCTAGATAGATAGATAGATAGATAGATAGATAGATAGATAGATAGATAAATAGATAGATAGATAGATAGATAGATAGATAGATAGATCGATAGATAGATAAATAGCTAGATAGATAGATAGTTAGATAGATAGATAGACATATCAGCAGATGGGTAGATAAATGGAGATAGATAGACAGACAGACAGATAAATAGATAGATAGATAGATGGACAGATAGACAGACAGACAGATAGATAGTTAGAATAGTTAAATAGATAGATAGACAGACAGATATATAGTCAGATAGTTAAATAGATAGAAAGATAGATAGATAGCTAGATAGATAGATAGATAGACAGATAGACAGATAGTTAAGATATATATATATATATAGATAAATAGATAGACAGATAGTTAGATANCCAAGAGCACTAATTGGAATTATCTATATGCAGATGAAGCAAGTATCTAAATAACAGCTGACCGAGGATTGTGTTAAGGTACCTTATCAACGAACTGTCAAGGAGTAGCATTGGTATACAAACTTAATATTCTTTTATGAAAGATAGTAGAATCGTTTCTCTGTGGCTTGTATCGACGAGATCCAGTTTCAACTCCATTGACACCCGAATAGTATCATTGCCCGCCTTAAACAATCCTCTTCCAGATTTCTATTTTTTTAATAGTAGTTCGAACCCCCCCTAGTGTATTTATGACTAGTCTTCATGCAACAGTAAATTCGCAGGAAAAAGCTCCCCATTGCCTTTTCAAAACCGATAAAACTCCATAAGACTCCATTGCGCCTCCGTGGCGTTTCATAGACTCGCCCTCCCGATAAAAGCAGAAGTGAAAAAAACAACAACGAGGATTGTATCTCTTTGAAATAAAACGTAAGAACTGAATCTGAAATGTGTTAGGCGAATTGAATCAATTTCTTAATACACATTATATATGTTTTTTAAAGGAGTTGGCTCTTCTAATGGGCCGGACACATCAAGCGTAAACTAGTGAGCAAAGCTAGCGGAACTAAATGAAAACAGTTACAGCCATGCGTTTAGTCAAACAACCCAAGAGCCAAACCTCTAGAGACGGCCCTGAGGAAAAAGACGGAAAACACAGGCGAAATTAGGCAAAGCAGATCTCGAGTGCCGTCAAATGCCGGCACTCGAGGGACTCGCCAGTCGAGATTTTGGCGATTAATGAATTCGACATAACAGCTTAAATCTATAGTCCATAAATCTATCTTCAGAGAGGGTTAGCACATGTTCCTAGGGATTCTTTTCAAATTTGGAGCCGCATTTTGAATTTGTATTGTACGTTAGTAGTATTGTCTATGGCGTTATCGCTGCATTCTCAAATCAAGATCCGTTTCACTATTACGGAAATTTAAATACTCGAAATCATCCTATTCAGAAGTAGATAAATGGTTAATTTAATAGTTAGCTAGTTTGCTATAGTAGTTAGTTACTACTATAGACCATAAGATGGCGGCGTGTCTGAAATCCAACACTCATTTTGATTAATGATTCAGTTCGGTCTTAGCCCATCACTAATAGCTACAATCAGTAGTCTGCATTGATTATACAGTGCGCTCTTGGGTGTAAGGTACATGGATAATTCCCCTATACTTTATTCATTAGCACAAATTCTAACATTGGCAATATAGTACTTTTCATTAGCATAAACTAGTATTTGTTCGTATCAGTATGAAATCGTTAGTAATTTAGCATTGGCAATTACAAATGCATCGCTAATCAAGAATCATTATTCGACTGCAATATTAGTCACGAGTCTTGGATCGATGGTACTAACAACTAAACACCCAAATATCAAGTGTGGCATACATTATCAAACAACGGATAATTCATAAAACGCATATACGGATAACTATAAGGTAACAAGAATTGGTTAAGTTAAACCATCCTATATTGAGACTCTAGTTCAGCATCCAAAGAATCTGTGCCAGCAGTTCTGTGCATAAAAGCAGACGCATCAACATGTAATCTATTGGCGAATTATACAAAGGTTGGTCTTTTCAGTGCAGAAGCTATTTCTTTGCTTGCTTTTTTTTTACTTATCTTTCAGTGCTGCTGATACGGCACAACATCGAACAGCTGAGGTATATATACACTCGATAAGTCTCACTTTCCTCCCTCTATCTATCCTTCAAATTGGACACAGTCTAGAGCCCCACACCCAAAAAAAGGGGGGGTTCCTGAATGGCGAAAAATTTGTATAATTTCTAACTTTTAGGATTTTATTGTGGCTCAACCAACAAAGCGATTGTAACGAAACTTTAAAAGTGCATTGTGTACTACTAGGACTGCGTTCAGCATTTTTTGTGTGCCTATATCTTTAAACGTGTACGAGCAATGAGTAATCAAATTCCCCCGTAGCATTTTTTCATTGTTATATACGTTTTATTACCGTGTTTCCCATTTATTTCTACTTTCAAGAGATAAACATCCTGCCTGCGTGGGACTGTGAGTCTAAAAATTAGCTTCAGCTTGAAAATATTTTAGTTTCATATTTGTTAACTTGTACTTCACTAAATTTTATTTAATCGATATTATTGTTTAATAATTAATTTTAAAATTCAGTATTTTCAGCTTCAAAATATGTTCGTTTCTGGATTGTTCAAATTCGAAAATGGCTAAGGGATTCCTCTTAATTTTGACAAGTTCCTGTTGAGTTAAATTAGGAAAAAAATTAACAGTTGATCTTAATTAATTTCGGTCTCAATCAGAAAGTTAGAAAACATTAGGCCAAAGAATGACATTTTATTTACTTTTTTATATTCCATTCTTGGGCTTATTTTGGCTCGAGAGCTGCAGCGTGATTGTTGTTTAAGCGCTGTACAACGAGAGTGTTTCCTTTCGAGTCAATAGAAAGTTATTCTTCTATAAAAGTAAGCTCTTTGCTCATAAGAACCGCCAGAAACAGCTCATAAACAAGCGCCAGTCGCAATCCTATTCAAATCCTCAACTCTCTCGTGAAGAATAGACTGCCATAGAGACTTATACGACGCTGCTGCACGACTGGCTTTTTCCTGCTGCCTACTTAAGTTGTCAATGTCGTGACAGTGACGTGTTAACTACATGTCGATTGAAACATCATGACGTCAAATAACCGTATTAATGTTACATGAATGCCTGTAAGGTAATGTTTTACACGACTCGCTATATATCCTGCTGCCTAGTTATAAGTTGTCAGTGTTGTGACAATAACGTGTTAACTACATGTCGATTCAAGTACCATAACGTCAAATAACACTAACAGTAATACTAAAATTTCCGTGCTGAAATTATGTTAAACTTAAGTAATTCAAACAAGTACTTGATATTTTAATGATTCCATCATGTCATTTTAATGGGACATTTCTCCTATTTTTTTTTTTACCCCTTTCGTGTTAGCAGAGCAGCGGATGTCTTATGAGGCACACGAGATGGTCTGGGTAATATAAGAAAGTCAAGTAAGCGACCCCGCTGCCTGTCCTCGGGGAGATAATACCCTGTGCATAAGCTTATTGGCTAGTCACTGGAGAGAGTGAGAGATAGAACTCTTTCATAACACCCTGCTTTCCACATTCCCCCGCACAATCATCTCTATTCGTACTTCATTAAACATTAACCCACTACAATATAAAACCTGGATTCAAATTTATAGTACTGTAACATTTCCTGTCAATGTAACTGAGATGTTTAGAATAAGGTTTGATCATCTTACCTTCTCGTTCAGGTGAGAATACGATGGGGTGTTGACGGTACAATAGTCAGTTGAATAGCAGGAACCAAGTTTCGGTTGCATCTACTGGAAGGTTCAGAACGGCAGAGATTGCATTACCCCGTTGGTTTGTTGGCCGCCCTAGCCTTGGTCGACACTAAAGAGGACGGGCGAGCGAGAGATAGATAGAACGAGGAATCTTTTGCGCGCGCATGGATCGCATTTACACACTAATAAATCACGGCTACATATCCACTGAGTGAAAAGCTTTTTTTCTATATAACCACGTTTCTGCCGTCAGTAACCTCTCCAAGCTATAGTCTACACACTCAGCGGCTATTCATTATCTTTTAGTACGCGCAGTTAAAAGTAAGCTCATCTGGCCGTATATAGCAAGAGGATGTTGCTACTTTTATACGTACTTACGCCTCTCTCAAAGTTCAAGTTACTGTTTCCCCTTTCTTCGCTTTTACAATAGGCCCAATCTCGGTATGAGCCGTTTCGATTGAGTCATCAAAGTGGAACCAAGTGGAATTTGCTCATATATGGAATTCTGGGTGGAACTACCTCATAGTTTGAATAGGGGCGTCTATTCTCAGTAACAGATTCCTTCTAGTATTTGCATATTTGTGAATTGATATTATTTCTATGTATTTCAAATGAGATGGTTGAAGCACGTTGCTATCGGACAGTAGTTAATATTAAATTGGAATGAAGTGCTAACGATATAATTATATTTATATAGTAGTAACTCATAATATGAATATAATACAGTTTAAATAAAGTCATAGCAGGGCTATTAATATATATGAAAAACAGGTAATACGTTTTAATTGGTTACGGACGTTGCTTTTAGCCATAACCGTTATAGTTACTTTTGAATTATTGTGAATCTAATCGAAGCTTAAGCGTCTCGTACAAAATATTTTTATTAATATATCATAACTAACGACTTATTTAAGATTATAACTTAAAAGGATAACAATATAATTATACCTAAATTTGGCAACGCTGCAAATCTGCCATTTGTTGATGTTTACATGTTTACAGCATGCCTGTCATCTCGGGAATAATCCGAAACGTCCATGTCGTACCACGTGCTATAGCATTTAATTCAAGCTTACTTAAAGGTAGATAAAGAAAAAAAGTTTCTTAATTTCCTTCCCCGCGCAAAACCAGTTTTGGTGCACTTCAGTAGCTTGGGCTTTGCTCGTAAATCTTTACTCTCCAGCAGAAAGCACTCGAGTCGAAAGGTCAAAGGTGAAGTAGCATATGAAACTTTTATGTCGGCAACGCACCTTCCGTTTTTGACATTTAAACACCCCATTTCTTATTCAAGGCATCAGGATCGGAACCTGCCTGCGTGCCTGCGTAATCTCGAGCCTCCCGACGAGCCAAGACCGCATCCCCGAGATCGTTTACGAACGGTGTGCCACGGCTACTACTTGACAGCGATCGTAAAGGTAATCTAAGCACTCAGTACTTGCACCGAGAGTAATTTCGCAAAGTGTATCAGCTGAACCCGTGCACCACTGGGTTTCGCACCCGTAAAATCAAAACGTCCTGTTGGCTACACGCTACGTTTGCTTCCCGCACTTCACGTAATATGCCACTCTCTCTGTATTTTTTCCCATAAGTGAATTATTAATTAAATACTAATTATGAAAAGAGTTAAAGAAGATTTTATTCGTTTTTGTTTCTGACTGAAGAGTTTTTTCCCCGTTAACCAGGGCCTCGGGATCTGCAGTTTATGTAGAGAGAGGGAAACAGCTGTGAGCAACATAAACCACGTTATTCCGCCACAACAGGCAGATAATCACGCCAGGTTATTCAAGCGAGACGTTTAAATGTCACTCGTTTTGCTGGCCTGGTCCGTCTCATGTCGGCATATCTTAATTTCTTTCTTGAACTCTCTTTCTCTGTTTCCAGTTTTAAACAAACTTCCATTTTACTAGAATCGCAAAACTTGATTTCTTTATACAAACACGCTATTTATCGATTGAAAGAGTGCGTGTATCTTTAGGTAATTGACCTAATTATTTGATCCCCCTCCGTATTAATAGGTACTGCATTAGTGCGGCCATACACTCATCAATCAGTCGCTTTTTCTTCGTCGACTCATTGAGAGCTTCCTTCCATCGTCCCCTCAATCAGGCGTGTAAATTGATTCCGGGAAGACGAAACCACGGATACCATTGGAATATCAATGCGTCTGCGTTCCCATTAATCCCTCACACCTTATGCTCGTACATGTCCGTGGCATAGGAAATCGATCGTGCAACAGTTGCTCTCGCCCGTGTGACGCTCTGATTTCTGATTCTTGTTTGATATTCTTCAGTGCAACGTTCCAAATAAACTGATCAAAATCTGGAGGCCGTGCGGGAAATGATCTCCACTATCGAAAGCGCCATCTAGCGTCCAGATGTGGAAGCAAACTTTGTTCATCGTTTAAATCGGACTAGCATCCTCCAAAGTTACCTTCCGACCTGGCTGATTAGCATTAATTAACGTATTTCCTCTATCATTTTAATTAAATCTTATAGTTGTTAACATTGTAATGTTTAACGAATCCTAATCTGGCTGTAAACGTATTCCAAATGCTAGTAATTATATGTTTCTTTTTTTATTACTAGTATTGCAATAGCTAGATATGTTTAACTGGTACCTGTTTGTTTTAATGTAAACAGGGTCAGCTGACGACATCCTTTTAGTCGATCCTTAGATGGACGGTTAAGATTGCAAGGAACACAGTCTCGCGGCGGAATGAACTTTATCAGAGGGAAACCAAGTTCAAATGCTCGTGAAGACTCGCGTGGACGGCTGGGTAGTTCATCTCGTCCAAGCTGGAACTTGTGCAGGAATCCTGAAATCCTCCAAAGAGCTTCATCCACGCAGACTGCATCTCCGCGTCTCGAGGTTCGACCGTCGTGGAAATCCAGTGGAACAAGGACTGCCCTTTGCTACAAAATAATATTTTATTAAAGACCTTGGCACTTATATAAAAGACAATTAACATTACAACTTAAGAGCCAGTCAAACTGCCATAATTAACACATATCTTTAAGAGAACACTTTCCGTTGTAATGATTTGAAAATACAAAGTCTAACGTCTTCTTTTACAGAACATGTTTGGACTCGTCTTGCACTAGTGACCTTCCTTGCCATTACCTTACATGACATCATGCCAATGCAACTATTCCCGATGACATTTGAGCCGAACTCAGGGGGTGCCCTGTAACGAGTCATCAACACATTATAGAAGAATTAGTAGATTATTCATTATTTGTCTTTTAATTAAGTGACAGAAAATGTTTCCTTGGAACTTTCAAACTCTTTTGAGCCCTGAGGATTCCAATTAATAGCGAAATAGTTTGTTAATTTAGTTACCTCTGAATAACATAACAACAACGTGATAAAACGAAACATTACTCAGATCTTTGGCAGATAACGACGAGGCCTGCTGTGGCGTGGATCACTTGGTAGATGGAATCACGCCGAGGATGTACAGTTAGTAGCTAGTTAACGTTTTTCTGTAAACAGAACTCGGTATTTACTTCGTTAAAGACTCGTCAAATGGCTGTCCGACCTGTCAAATTTGTTTTGAACGCAGTGCTAACGGAATTCATCTCGGCGCTAACGCCATCTAGCGGCAGAAACATGAAGCAGCGCAGGTCAAATTCCATTCTTTGTAAAACTGAACGTGTTAAATTATTTTTCCATAATAAGGTGAATATTGGTTACTAGAACTATATGTTTCTGTTGTTCATTAAGGCGATGCAGAATTTAAAAGAACCTGGACAATGTGGCAACGTTGCACGTGTTCATATCGTCGGAATTCGGCGCCCACTAGGGGCCTTCAGCCATGTTACGCAGGTTTGGACAACACTACCAAGTTTTCTGTGAACTCGCTACATTTTGAATTGGTAAGTGAACGTTTCAGGTGGCTTTTCAACCAGAGTTAATGGAGAAGGATCGAGTGTACTACGCAGGAATGTGCACTACTTACAGCAATAAACGTTAACATATGCAGAATCACGTGCAGAAATCACCAAACAGACATCTCAAGTTTAAGCAAAGTAAAATGACAAATGCTAAAAGTGAAAAACTTACATCGATGACTTTCAGTGTCTTCACACTCTTCTTGTTGACCTGTGCTTACTTTGGAAGCATTACGATAACTAGCTAAACCTAATCAATTAGCTTATTCTGAAACACACGACCGGGATCTACAGGAGCAAATCTCACCTGCGCTAACATGAATATGGATCCGACATCCGGCTCCCTGGGGAAAACAGGTGCCTTTAACATGTCTTAATAATATTTCAATTACATTACACTTTAACTTTTGGTTTTCCTAGATAACAGAGGATGCGGACGACTATTCCTCAGCTTCCCTTCCATAATATCCGACTAACGTTCAGGTACATACTCGATTGCAATGCACGTGCGTAATAATCGAATGCTTTTAGCATCAGATGTCGAGATTGATAATTGTCTAGTAGTAAATCACTAAGTTTATCGGATTTCTTACGGATTTGCCATTTCAGACGCTGAAGACGCTGGACCTTCCCCCGTAATCACCGGGTCGGCTAGTTCCTTTGCTGAAGGCGATTTAGGAGCGTGAGGTGAATTTCACGTTTGACCGAAACTGTAAAAAAGGAAACCCGCCCNACTGCAAATCCAAAGGTTGGGAGTTCAAACCCCGCCAGCGTCAGAATTTTGTCAACTGTCCGTTGCAGTAAAGCGTCTGAATTTTTCCGTCGCAAAACCAGCGTAAAACCATTTCTGAGCTGAAGGAGGAAAAGGAGAAAAAGGAAAAGGAAAAGGAAAAGGAAAAGTAAAATCCCCTGAAACTCGAGTGAACGATAAATAGGCCGTGATACGGAGTATCTACGGTCTATAATGATCACCATCGCCAGTACTATATCCATGAAAGGCCTGTTTTATATAACAACCGCGTCTTAATGTAACCATGGGTTTCTGGTCTTGTTTTCATATTCATTTACGTATTATGGATATTTAAGTTGATTTCGTTAATGCATTTTGTTCAGTGTAGAAGTGAATCGAACGATGACGAATAATTTTCAGCCGATGTATATGCCACACAAAAAAACGATACGCAGATTATTTCCTAAACTCTCTTTAACGACCTTCAATTTCGACCCACAAAAGCGAATTGAACTTAAAACCACAGGTTTGACCTCGGAAGGATTGGAAAACTCATAGCGCTAAGATTTACATACAAAAAACCGAAACTAAAAGTTTGCACAAATTTCCTGCAACTTCAGCCTATGCGCTACTTTAGACGAAAAGAAGGAATTTGAAAGAATATTATCAAAGAAATATTAAGACGAAAAGTTTTTAATGAAATTAAGTTTCTAAAAAATTTAATTCGTTATACATTTTATTAATCACCGCCAACGAAAACATAGCCAGTGGATCTCACGCTGACGAGAATGTCCTGGAAACCATGGAACACCTGACGAATTAATCTAACTTAAAATCGCTCTTATTAAGTAGTATTATAGGCTTTTACTAACTTTCCTAAATTTAGACAGAACGAATTAAAGTTTATGATGCTTGATGCGTCTCTGTTTAATTGTACAGTGGATTGTGTGCATATTAAGCTGAAGCGGAATATTTGTAATACATAATAACTATCTTAATGAAGTATGATTTTGATCTAAATGTTATGCTTCTTCTTAATCAAACTATACTTATAACGAATTCGTTATGTGCTCCAGTTTTAAGTGACAAACCGCTGTTCCTATCAGTTTTCACAGTTATCGTTTTTATACTACAATTACGAATACATGCTTATTTTTTTCCAAAAATGCTCTAATTATAAAATAAATTAAGTAATAAACGTAAAGAATGTGAGAAGAAACAATGAGAATAAAGTTTGAGAAGGAAAAAAACTTTTCGCAGCCGGTAGGATTCGAACCTACGCTCCCAGAGGGAATCTGATTTCGAGTCAGACGCCTTAACCACTCGGCCACGACTGCTTGTCGTACTTGGCGTGGCAGGAATATTTTGAATAGCTTCTTTGGTGTTGTTATGAATATTTACATAATCGCACTATTAGAACTTTTCGAAATATGTTATATTGTATTATGATATCCTCTAGCTTCAGAAGGGGTTTGTTACTCCCAGAATTTTAACTTCACCGTTTTTAACTAGTCGCCACGTGCTGCCATCTAGCGACTCTTTAGAAACTAAATATGAAGTTCTTGCCATTAATTTTGTTTTTAATACTATATTCAGGATAATAGTAAGTCTGATGATAAAAAGAATGAATATACGTTTTTCTATAGACTTGAAAATTGCTATAATTATGTTAAATAGCCCAGTTATCGTTTGAATTAACGTGCAACTTCGAATATGTTAATGAAGTTACGATTATAAATTTGGTTCATTCATAGTAAATAATAGTACGTACAATTTGTATAGTTAAATTACTATGCCTCGGTTCGTACGGTCGATACCATCTGGTACAAAATTTATAAATATTTAAGTTATTTCTGTATTGGTTACAACCATTGTCGTCCTCTCCTTTATACTACAACACTAGATTAAACTTTTGGCTTTCAATTTGCAACTTTACAGTATAATTGATCGGTTAGGCTACATGTCAAATTTCTGAACGAAGAGCTACAGCAGCGCTTTTTTTAAAAAATTAAATAAATAGATAAATAAAACGGCCTTGGAATGTACGAAGATGTGAATCCATCTTGTGGCTTTTGTTGTCGAGTTCTTATCAATGTGCGTGTGCGCGCTCAGAGCGTAACTAATGCCGCCCCTTCGTAATGACTTCCACATAGTGGCTCTTCAAGACTTTAATGGAGTCCATATATGGCAGAGTCACAGCACGAGACGTTTGCTTTTTCAATTCGGCTATTTTTTTAGGGACATACCTGGGAATAAATATAAATGATTTACATATGTAAATTAGATTTTTAAAACAACAAAAAACGAAATGCAACAGACAATGTTGTATTCCACACCGAAAAGGACAAAAAGAGGAAAGTGCGATGGATATTAGTTTGCTTTAATCTTCATGTTGGTTACATTTTGCTTGTAAGGGTCTTCAAACTGAGTATTCTTTGACAGTCCCGTCGTTCATGCCGAAGTACGCCTTCTGCGCCATGTTCACGAAGAGGCCGTTCTCAACCACACCGGGAATCATGTTCAGGTGGACCTCGATCTGATTCCAGTCCATCACAGTCGGGAACCTCCAGTCCAGGATAAAGTTGCCGTTGTCCGTTACCACGGGGCCCTAGAATATCGGTAATTTTTCAGTTATAGTTAAATTACGTTAACTCAATCAAAATTAAAACTAAGTTGAAAGTGAAAGGAAGCTGGGTGTCGTATAATGGAGTATCTGGGAAAACGTACGGCTTTCGACGAGCCCGACATTCGCAGTTTCAACTCGCCCCCGAGCTGCTTGACGATCTTCCTCTCAACAACACGGTACGCGGATGGAATGACTTCGATCGGAATGCCCTGTTTCCACTGTTCTCCGAGAACTTTAGACGATTTCCTAAAAAATTCAGTGTAAATTATGTTTAATGTTAATAATTTAGTGTAACTAATTTCACCTATAATCAGCTATGACTATGAACTTCTCGGCACAGCTAGCGAGGATCTTCTCCTGCGTCAGGCAGGCACCGCCGCCCTTGATAAGCGTCAGTTTCTCGTCGGCCTCGTCCGCGCCGTCAATGGCGACCAAAACGTCGGGGTGCGTGTCCAGGTCAGTCAGCCGCAGCCCATGCTGGATGATCAGCTGCTTCGCCTGAAAGGACGACGGAACGCAGACGACCTGGAGACCCTCGTCCTTGACTCTCTGAGCTAGCCTCTCGACGGCGTAGATGACAGTCGAACCACTGCCAATGCCGATCACTCCTTCCTGCGAAAAACCAAACACGCTCTGTATACCACACTACTTAGCGTTGACGTCTGATGCTATACCATAGCTATAGCATTGTTATCATGATCCCACACAGCGTTGTTAAACTTAAAAAAAGAACAATTGCAATATACATGGGCTAATGATGTTAACTGTCACACTTAGAAATTCAAAAACAATCAACCGTAAAAAGTGGACCGTGCATTGGTGTGCATAATTTGAAATATAATTACAGACACGTGATGATCAACAGCTTTATAAGCCGCGCTCTTCTTGGCTTCTTCGATGAGGTCAACATTGCCAGTCGACATTTTGCACAGATTCCTGCAGTTGACCGAACTGAAAACCGACTTGATTTGGTCCAGTCTCGGTGCGGCCGACCGTGCGCTGACGACGAGTCGAAACATTTGTTGTCAATCCAGTGCGGCATTGCCAGATTCATTCTAAATTCGGATCCAGGAAATTAATATTTAACTTATTATAATTAATATCGTAAATTACTGCTATGTTTATGTTTATATCAAACCAATTTCGCGCATCTGAAATCCTATTTAATTAAATGAAATTCAACATTAGCAAATTGTGTTTAACAAGGGACTTTAATTTCGAATATCATATTCGTAATTTCAAATTAAACAAAATATTAAGAAAGCTAAATTACTATTTACCTGCAATGAAGTTTTTGATGATTTATTTAAATAAGATATAATTAAGTTATGACAAATAAAGGATTCCACAGTTGAGAGAACGAGCAGGAGACCTCACACGAAAAAGCCAACAGCTCTATGAATATTCAATCAGTGCCAAACTGACTGCGGTCGAGTGAGGAGGTCTTTCGTTTCAGCTCTCCTAATCCTCCCTCCGTTTTTTAATTTTAATTTTTTCTTCGCACGTATTTAATGAGCGGCTGTTTATGACAACTGTCAGCCCAAACGTAAATACTCGGCCACTTCTCAATGTCAGTCTCGTTAGCCTTTTTTAAACTTTTCTATACAAGTGGTGCGAGCTTTCAAAAAAAGGAATTATTTTCTCAAGTGTCGGGGTTATCGGGTTTTATTTTAACCCTCTCTCATTCCTCATTTTTTTTTGTATTTGAACCGGAAACTTTTAATTAGGTTTTTTTTCTAATTAATTTATGACAAAAACGCAACAAAATTTGTGATACTATGTTGATTTAATTCAAAGTGTTCATTTGAATAATTACGAGAAATTACGAAATGAATTTGACAGCGGTTTACGCGTCTCTGCACATCATCGTCATCTTCTGTGGTGAGTCAATTACTGACTTTATAATTATTTATATTTTGTATTATTTATTCTTTATATTAATTTGTTGTGTTTATTGATTTATATTTTGTCGAGTTGATTCTTCAGAATTATTACTGTGATTATAACTTCTTCCCTCGGAAGGTATTTCAATTATAACTGTAAAATATAGAATACGACTCGAAATAGAAATACTATAAAAAAATAGGAAGCTAAATTAAAAAAAAGAGGAGGAATATGTAAAATAAATAACAAGCAGCAAGCCTGCTGCGCGGCCCCCCTTGATGGTCTGTTTCATCGCGGGGTCATGTACGTTTTGATATTAATCACGATCTCTGTAGTGGCCACAAAGTCGCCAAAACACGACAAACCCTAATGTAAATAAATCGAAGAACCAAAATCAGAAATCGCATAAATAAACGCCTGGACAGACAAATTCAACAAAAAATAAACAAATAAGTGACGTCACTTATCATCACGTGACTTCATTTTAACCAATGACGAAGCTATGGTACAATATTTTACATTGATTGCAAAATGACGTCATATTCGTCACGTGACTTTGATTCGAACCAATGGCAAATTTACTATGAAACCAATGACGTCATAGACTCGATCTCAGAAGGATTCATTCAAGTCACGTGACTTTGGACCAATGTTATTAGAGTTAAAGCCTGGAAAAAGCGACGCCATACGAGTCACGTGATCTCTTTTTGCAACACATAATGGGGAAATCGCTCCAGAATTCCAACAAATTTCAGAATTCAAGTGCACGTGACCTTGTTTCAACCAATGACGAAATCGCCCTGGAAATTTCACATACATCTGCAATTTAGGACTGAAGTGACGTCACACAAGTCACGTGATCTCTTTTGCAACCATGATGGCGAAATTGCTCCATAATTTGCTCAATATGAAATTGAAAGTGGCGTCATTCAAATCACAAATGATAAATTTTCTGCTCTATCTATTTCTTTATCTATATGTATTTTATTTCCACGAGAAATAATTGTATGAATAGACGAATTATTCCACATTGAATAACACGTTTCACCGTCTTCGCATGCTATAGTATGTTTCTTCCCCCGGTCTAAAATGGCGGCGATTTGTCACGGTGGGGATTGCGTGAAATTTATGGGAGGATTCCCCGAGCATTATAAGAAAGCAAAGGTACTTTATCGCTAGGAATATATTTATAAGGAAACACGTTTAGCTATGGTGAAATGCTGACTGACTGTAAAGGTTTTCAAGACCATAAGAAGAAGAATTAGTCGGGAAAAAGGAGATTTAGAAAAAAAGGGGCCGTTTGGAAAAAGCGAAGAAAAAGCAATAATTTTGTCACTTTCAGGGGAGATAGAAAACACCCCTTCCATTTGAAAGATACGAATCTCGCACGTCTTTTCTTTCTGGTATTTACTTTTCGCGATTTTTTCTTAAAAAAACAGGAAGGAGTGTGATTTATCGTTCACGCAGTTCTAGCAAGAATGATTTTTATTTACAGATGTGGTTAAATAGATAGATAGTTAGTTCGACAGGTAGTAAGTTAGGGAAATAGATAGGCAGATAGACAGACTAGACAGCGAGGTAGAAAGATAGATAGATAGATGGATAGATATATACATGCACGAAGACTGGTAGATAAGTTGTTAGCAAGATAGATAGGTAGAATGAACAGATAGATACGTAGATAGTTGGACAGATAAGTAGATGGGTAAGCGCTATACATCAGGAAGATCTGTAGGTAGATTGACGTAAGTCAGCTGGACAGACGGATAAGTAGATAGATAGTGATAGGTTGGACGATAGACAGGTGGACAGACGGATAGTTACATAGATAGATAGCAAACGTATAGCTGTTTTTCTTAATCACCAAGATTCGAGCTATGGAATCACGTTAAGAATCACGAGATTCAACAGATTACAAGAGAAGCTCAAAAGTACATTAAGCGTTCGAATCAACTTAAAACGAGTCGTATAATTTAAACTATAGTTAAGTTTTAAAAAATTCGACTAACCACACGTTCAACTCAACACAGACAGTCGGCGAGAAAATTCAAATGGAAAGTTTGAAACACTGGGGAGAGAAGAATTGACAAACGCCCCGTTTACAGTCGATTAGGAGGGGCCAAACAGCTGTGGCTATCCTTTTCAACTCCTTCCATTATTCATGATGCTATGTGTGGTGCTTTTTAAACTTCGTATAGTATAAGAAGAGAAACCATCAGTGTCGTTGACTCGCAGCGTGATGACATTGCGAAACCTTAAACAGCCGAGCCATGACCTTCTTGGGAAGTCATTGAAACGTATGGCAAACAGCGCTCGTGAGTCATTTATTTTTCATATTGGAATGTCTTCTCCGTATGGTGTTGCGTTGATGGAGAATCAATGAGCTTTAATGAGAGTCACTGAAAGTCATCGGGATTCAATGCATGAGAGCCGGTTGAATCCAGTCAGAGTCGATATTATAGTCACGATTGCAAAGCTTTACCCCTTGCGACTCACTGGTGATTCATATCTGACTTATTCACTAGAACCATAGATGGTTAGAACCATGTGAAAGTCATCGGCAGTTATGAATAAGCCTGGTTTTGCGTAAGTCATCGGTTAGTCATTGGTCAGTCGTTGGTCAGTTATTGGTTAGTCATTGGTCAGTTATTGGTTAGACATTGGTCAGTTATTGGTCAGTCGTTGGTTAGTCATTGGTCAATTATTGGTTAGTCGTTGGTCAGTTATTGGTTAGTCATTGGTCAGTTATTGGTTAGACATTGGTCAGTTATTGGTCAGTCGTTGGTTAGACATTGGTCAGTTATTGGTTAGACATTGGTCAGTTATTGGTCAGTCGTTGGTCAGTTATTGGTTAGTCATTGGTCAGTCGTTGGTTAGTCATTGGTCAATTATTGGTTAGTCGTTGGTCAATTATTGGTTAGTCGTTGGTCAGTTATTGGTTAGTCATTGGTCAGTTATTGGTCAGTCATTGGTCAGTCATATCTGACTCGTTCATTTTCTCTGTTTGGTTTTTTACAAATACTGAGAACGATGGAGGCATTAAAGGTCACTGAGGGCCATTTAGGGTCACTGACATTCTCTGACGAATCGACGAGCTTTGTTGGATCAGTGATGTCATTGAAAGTCATTGGAAGTCACTGAAAGTTTATGGAAGTCATTAAATTCGATAAAAATGGGTTAGAACCACGTGGAAATCATCTGCAGATATGAAAAAATCTTGCATGCTTGAAAGTCATTGGTGAGTCATTGGTGAGTCATATCTGAATCATTCCTTTTCTATGTTTATTTCTCAAATATTATAAATATTGAGAATTAATGAATCATTGAACGTCATTTGAGATCACGTAAGGTCATTAAGAGTCGCTGATAATTCGATGAACTTTACTGTGAGTCAAATGAGTCACTGAAAGTCATAGAGAATTGGTTGAAACGTGCGATGGTAGTCATCTGCACTTACGAATAAGCCTTGTCTGCTTTGTGAGTCATGGTGAGTCATTTGAATCATTCGCTTCCTCATCTGTTTTACATCTTTCATGTAATTAGGTATTCGGAATGAACAAGAGAGTCACTAGGGTCATTTCAAGTCACTGATGACTCAAATCTTATGACTTAAAAAGAGTCAAAGATTCACATACTTGATGACTATGGCTCACAAGATTCAAGTCCCTTTCATATCACATCATCATTCGCAGTATCTTTCCGTAACCCGCTCCAAATCAACCTACAATTCCCTAACTAAGAATCACTTGTATGAATCTGAATACTTATATACTTGAGAATCATGTATGAATCTTGGCTCTTGGCACTTGCATATACAGATACTTAGAGCGTAAGAATCATGTATGAATCTTAATACTGAATGGCACGAACCCTTTCCAAACACCCCGGGAATCCCTGTTTTGTGAGAAAACCGGCAGCTGTTTTGGCTTTTCTCAACCCCCGGTCGACAACAAACATGACCGCAGGGACAGTTTAAGCCTTTTAGCGCGCACGCGGGTGGCCCTAGCCACACGAATCTAGAGAATCAATCGACGTCAATTGACGGGCAATCTGTCTGTAACAGATCGGGCCCGCAACGAATGGTCGAAAACGGTAACCGTAAACAGGGTCTGCTGTCTTCAGTTTGTCAGTATCCCTTGAGGATACATAGAAGTTACTCAACAATTTTAACTAATTCCTATTAAGTTTAATTTAAGTATAAGTATTCTTCTAATTTTAAACAACAAAAGATTTAATATTTACACAGGATATGGTGTTTAGATGACCTCCCCCCTGAGGATATACTGGACTTAATTTAGAGTTTAATTCGATTGCAATTAAGTTTAATTTAATTACAATTAAGTTAAAATTCCGACGATGGCCACACCCGTTGGATGAATCAAGACCGCAATCGTATAGGCGAATATTTGTTGAGTGAAAACGACGTATCAATTGACGTCGATTGACGCGAACGTACTCCAACCAAAACCGCCCTCTCCTTCCTTATTTTTCAAAGGCGGGAAACAGAGAAGGCGGCCGCTGCTTTTGGCCACGAACAATCAATCATTCATTTCGAGTCAGAACTTGCAAGCAAGAGGGACAAGAGGGGGACCAGTTTTTGACACGTTTCACAAATGCTGGTCNCTACTCACAAACACACGTAGCAATTAAAAAGGACAATTCATTCACTAAACATTATTTAAATGGGATCTAAAGTACGGCAGACAAAGCCAGATTACCCAAAACTAACCACTGCGAGATTTGAAAATCACGAACACAAAAACTGAATTAAATTATAGCTACTGTACTGTGGTGCAGAAAAGAAAGCAATGGAGACAAACTATTCTTCGGTGAGGGTAGTACTATGTTTGTCTCCATTGCTTACCAGCATGGAGACTTGGTGCTCAGATTTTTCCACTCCACGTTTTTTCTCTTCTTTTTTTCCCCGTTTTTCTCCCGACCGTTTTTCCAAAGTCCCTATCTGTTTCTGTAGAAACGTTTCTCCTCTCTCTTAACATGGGAGCCAAACAAGTCCGGGCATGCCCAGGACATTTCGCCCTCTTTCCCACTGCGGGCGAGGCAACTGCGTACCCACGTGTCGTATACGAGTCGACTCAACTTTTGACGTTCTTTTCACCTGCGGTCGACTCATCTGCATACCCACGTGACGAATATGAGTCAACTCGACATTTCGCCCACTTTTCAGTTTTAAATTTTCCAGCTAATGAATAATTTTAGATTTATCTTCATTCGATTGCTATTACAAACGCAGATTAAATCTAAATCTAAAAGACAATTCATTCACTGAACACTATTTTTAAATGGAATCTTAATTACCGCAGACAAAGCCAGGGTACGTAAAACTAACTACTGCGAGAGAATTTAAAATTACGAACACAAAACTGAATGAAATGATGGCTACATAAGTATTATCCTGTGGTGCAGAAAAGAAAGCAATGGAGACAAACTATTCCTCGGTGAGAGTAGTACTTATGTTCCTTATTTGTTTTAATAATTCAGTCTCGACCAATGCCTTTCTGCCCTACTGCCACATTCAATACAATTTCACACTAAATTACGCAGATTGGAGCTCTTCTAGGGTACGGTCATTGGGGAAACTTCCCGATCTATAAAGATACCTAGACTCAAGTTTGGACGTACCATAGTGGCGATGTTTGCCATTTGATAGGTTAATAACTGTCATAACCCTTCTTTCAAGTTGCCTTTGCAACTTGTTGTTGGTAAATAACGATGAAAATTTTTGTTTAAAAAATGAAAATTTGCAGATGGCAAGTAATAGGCTTATTTATACACAGATAACCTTTCTGCAGGGATGGGCCAATTAGTGCAGTTAGAGCATCTTCAAAAACATCTGTGTTTATGTTTACCAGTTTTTCGTTGATTTCTGGAAATTCGCCACAAACAAACGTAAATGCAGGATTGGCCACTAGGTATCGAAACTTATTTTGAAATAAATCTTACTTTATTCAGACTGGATAAGTTCAAGTTTTAAATCAGAATCCTCAAATAACGCTCCAGATAACTTGTTACAATTACAATTTATCTATATGTCTATCTATCTATCTATATCTATCTATCTATCTATCGACTTATCTATTCGTCTATATCTCTCTCTTTCTATCTATTTAATCAGTAACTTCTGTTTGTTCCTTTCCAGAGAATGCTCTGTTTTATCAAATGGACTATCAACCGGCAGTAGCTGTCGCGGATGTAGCAAATATAATTACGCTTTTAAGTAGATACTGGAAGAAATCTAATGGGCAGGAAACTTACACTAGCTGCACGTGCCATGGCGAACCTGTTTACATTTAACGCAAGCCTTCACTTGCTTTTTGAGTTTCAAATTACATCTAATTGCGATTTTGCTGCAATGATTCGTGGGTTATCTGCAAAAACATATCGGGTATAGTTTACTTTAGAGTTCATTTCTCACTCATAACAACTAGCAGCTTGACGAGTATATAAGGGAGCCGAAGACTTCACCAAGACATCACATCCACTGACAGTCTTCAAGAAGCTATTACCCGAAACCAGCAAGATGCTCCGCACTTTCGTCTTCCTCCTGGTTCTTCTCTTCGCAGGTAACTTATAGTTAAACTTGATTGGGTAAGCTTGTACAACTTGTGTTTTAACAAATAGTTGACTGGTTATTCATTTTAGTTCGAGCTGCTAGGGTTGCAATCTGCCAAAAGGCTTGCATCACATGACGTCACGTGACGTGACTCTCTGGCTTATTTATGCGCAGTAAATACTGACTTTTACAGGAAACAATGTTATTTCATCCGTTTCGTATCATTGACTAGTATTTAGATTAAAGTACTAAAGTATTTCCTTAGTAACTTATTGCAATTAGCGGAATTACGATATAAATATACCCAATTTTTGCATGGAGAGAGTGTAGGATCAGCTGATTTCTAAGACCCGTCAAAATGGCGGACACGTCAAATGCATGTCAGCCCTGTACTGACGAGCCGTGCTAATTCATATGTTTAAGCATCTTAAAATCTGTAGCCTGTTAGGAAAATTGCGATTGCTGCTCATAGACTTTTTTCCTTCACCAGTTGTGTCAATGGCTGAAATGTATGCGGAAGACGCATCCAATATCTTGCTGGACGAGGCTGTTGAGCAAGAAGCACCAGCGTTCCGTGCTGAAGACCACGCAGGCGCTCCATTGTAATACGACACAGAGTGAAACAAGACCATCTTACATTCCGGCAAAGGACATTCTTTCACTTATGGGAAACACACATGGGGAAATTGGAAACTTTCTGGGAAATTGCTCTTAATGTACCTCTTTAGTGTTGGTGTTTGGGTTTGCAGTGCTGGTATACGTTGATGTTGAATCGACGAGTTTGTCTACAACAAGGAGACTGCAGTAAACGTTCAGTTATTCATAGAACCGTTGTTTTGTCTTTGAATCTTGTCTTTAACAAAAGTTGCAAGAAGCTTATAACAGTAGTTATCAAGTCAGTTAGTGCGTAGTTACAGCTAATTCAATTAGATTCTATGTCATTATCAGGTTATACCGTTTGATCGGGACGTGTTGAATTAGTGAAAAGTAATTAAAAAAACACCAAGTCAAACCTAGTGAAGTGACTGTTAACACTATTGCCACCTACCGGTAAGAATTGGAAGTAACATTCTGTCTGCTGCATTTACTTCTGATTGTCTTCTGGTTGGTATTATTTTGCGATCTCCTAAATTATCTGTTAAATTGACAGATAATTAAGTTTAATGAAATTTAAGATTAGAATAAACTGAATACTGTGAAATGTGTGCGAACTGGAAAATGGCGAACCTGTTTACGTCTTACACAAGCTTTCACTTGCTTTTCGAGGACTCGAAATGACATGAAATTGCGAACTTGGTGCAAAGACTCGTGCGTTATGTGTAGTAACATATCCGGTGTAGTTTACACCAGAGTTCGGCTCACTCATAACGACTGTAAGACTTATGACGTGTATATAAGTGAGCTGAAGGCCTCACCAAAGACGTATACACAGCTACTCTCAGTCTTCAAGAAGGAAAGCTATTGTAGGAAACCAGCAGGATGCTCGGCTTTTTCGTCTTCCTCCTTCTTCTCTTCGCAGGTAATACTAATATATCTAAATTAATCTAAAGTATGATAACTGCTGAACCCTAATATGATTCACTTTAAACAACTTTATTATAGAAGACTATGTACGATTAACGCATGAACTACATTCTTAATGTACTGACTCCCTCGTTGTCTATATATCGATTACCTTTTGTCAAGTTGCTTCGACAGACCGTAATCAACTGACCGAAGCTGCCGGGTATGAAATTCAACTGGGGCAGCAGACGGGTCCCGGTTACTATCCTTCATGGTCATGGTAACGAACGTTAATCGTACAACACTAAGTAAGCGGACCGTCTTGGTGAATATTTCATTGATTGAGGGCGAATACTTGTTTTTGTGGGAAACCGTCTGTTTGAGTCTCTAAAGTTGAGATAAACCTTGTATTACTTGTTTACTTATACTCTTTACACTTCATAACACTGATAAGAGTGCATTGATTAAACGATCCACTGGATTTTTATAGCTGACCCCATGCTGGGCCCTATCGTCTTATGGGCTTGATCAAAGTACCCAATGTTATGGTCCTAGGCTATCTTGTCTTTCGCTGAAAAGTTAATGAGAATAATCTAGCATTTAACTGTCTGTCCATCTGCTAATACGGGCACAGCTCTGCTTGAATAAAACAAACAGAAGTGCGTTAATTGGAACCAGAGGGTCAGCTTTGTCCAAATGTTCAAAAAACACATATCTTATCCTTTTTCACTTGCAGATACCGTCGTATGCTTAGAACCAAATAAGATAGTCAAATTAATGGAATGCAGCATCATACAACGCAACACTGAAGCCAAGGGATGAAACCGCACATCTATTCTCTATCTATTTGTCGGTCTGTCTATCTATCGATCTATCCATTCCATCCAGGTATAGAGGTAATTACTTTCTATACTTTTTTGCTTATTTATTGATTTATTTTTTCTATTCACCGTGAATAGGTACAAGCTTATAAACTAGGAACCATATAGTCTCTTCGAATCAGGCACATTTACACGGCTATTGCAGGAACGCCAGATCTTGTTAAAAGGTAAGTTTTACTTTTAGCGTTTCTTTGTGTGTAACAAAGTAGAAAACTACTTCGCACATAAGGGCCAATGCAAGGATACATCCAACGGCAATCCCGGCGATGGCACCTCCGCTCAGTCCGTCCTCTTCCGGTTGAACGCCGGCGATTCTAATGGTAACAAGATTCGATACCGGACTCTTCTTCGAGCTGTCATCAACGGCTTTCAAAGCAAGGAAGAAGGTACTGGCCAATCCAGCGGTGGTGTTGACCAATAAGACGGACACTCGCTGGATTTCACCAAATTCCAGCGGCTGCAAAGATCCATGGACAACCTGGGAGACTGTTACTTGCGTGGCGTTGACGCTCTTGTCAAAGTTGGCTTCGTTGAGATCCGATGAGTCGCTGGAATACTTGACAATGTAGCTGGCCACTACAAGTCAAAAGACGATAGTTGTTTAAAAACGATAAGGTTTAATTATGATTTAATACTTTGGAAAAACGCAGGGAATTATGGGTTCAACTTGCCTTGTCCATGGTCGAGGTCATCACCAGGAGCCGTCCAGGTTAAATTGACGATCGATCCACTGGTATCCATTCCAGTGACGGCTAAGTCTATGATACGGCCGGGAGAATAGGCATCTCCAGCGGGTGCTGTGACGTTAACCTGTTTTACAAAAAACATTCTATATCCACTATATCTATAACAATACAATAACTATATCTATGTAGACAGTTATAGCCGGCTAGAGTGATCGATTAAGACCCTTAAGCTGCGATAATGATAACAATAGTATTTAGTAATTCTATCGATAACATTAGTGTATCTGTAACTTTCTTGTTTACCTTCAACTCGCCTCCTGTTTATGAAAGACAACCTTTACTAGATGCCTTATCGTCAGCACAGCAGTCGATTAAGAATATCGGTAATAATAATGATATACTTTAACCTGTAGTACTAGCATTGCTAGGATCGTTTCATGCTGAATTTCTAATCTACCTTAAATTCGCCTGCAGCATCGGAGCGCGTAAAGTTTCCGGTAGGCGTCTGCTTTCCAATGGGCACCTCGCTGCCTCAGCAATACGGCGCACCTAAAACAACAATTGGCAACTACAGAAAGGTGTAAATTAATATATGATAAAGGTACATAAACGATAACGCATTAATTAACCTATTGGTGTTTACTGAAGGTGTGCATATGTATAAAAGTATACTAGTTTAACAGTTATATCGTAGCCGGCTAAAGTAAAGAGTTGTACATAGTGTAATTTGGGCTTACAGGGCAATAAGAATTGGTCATATTTATTATGACGTAAGATATATGTTTATAGTAGTTAATTGTCATAAATATATGTTAATATAGCAACCATGTTTACCATCATGTACGAGTATAGAAGAAGCGATGGATCCGTCATTGATGAAAGCCGATCCTTCATCCCATACTTTACACTTGACCGAGTATCTGCCCTTCGAGGTAGCAGCAATGAAGTAGCGCGAGTAGATACCATCGTTCTTGGTTACGTCCGCTACCGCTCCGTTATCAAACAGATCGACGATCTCCTCTGCGCTGTTGTTAGATTTCTGGATGTAAGCCCTGGTAATATATTGGTTTAATAATTAATAAATTCAATAGTTTTTAGCTAAAGTATATCACTATACATTTTGATTACAATAGTTAGTTGATAGTTCAACTAAAGTGCAAGTTAGTAAAGAGAGTCAGTTTACTGGACTCGGGCTCCCCAAAACTGCGTTGCTGCCTTGTTTTACTTCGGCCATTAGGACGACGGGTGTGATCTGTGCATTGGGAATATCTATTCCTATGAACAAGAATTGTTAATAAACAAGTCATTTATACAGGCAGGTAGACAGACAGGTGGATATAAATTGGGTAGACAACTAATCTAAAGATGCAATTTAATATTCCTCTATCCACGTATAATATATCTATCTAGCAATCCGTCAATAAGACCCTGCAGTTGTTTATCCAACTACGCTTCTGACTTGTCTATCGGTCTACTTCACTTTATCTAGATAGATGGACAACAGATTGATAGAAAAGTATGTAGATACCTTAGATAGTTGGTCAAACCGTACAGACATGAGAGATAGCGACAACTAGGTACACAAACACATGTACAGGGCAATTAGTAAATTGCTATTCGGATAAATATATGGGTACGCACATGTTCTATGGGTTAGACTGACTTCATCTATGATGCTCAGTTGGCACTTAGTAAAGATAGATAGATAGATAGATGGACAGATGGACAGATAGATAGATAGGTAGATAGATAGATAGATAGACAGACAGATAGATGGATAGATAGATAGATAGACAGACAGATGGATGGATATATAGATAGATGAACAGATATATAGATAGATAGATAGGTAGATAGAATAGCTAGATAGTTAGGTAGATAGACAGACAGATGGATAGGTAGAGAGAGGTAGGTATAGGTAGATGGGTAGGCTAATAAGCGTGTTAATTCCAAGATAGATAGGCAAACACTTGTTTAGTTTAGTTCAGTTAGATAGAGAGAAACATAAGGATATTGACAGGCTGGAATCTTGGTAGATAATCAAATTGCTCTAGTCAGATAATTGGACATGCATACAAGTAATTCATAGGAACGATGAATATAACCGATAGTAATGTATAAACTAGATGAATAAATTGGTTAACATATAATATAAAATTAGACTAGATATGTGGTTGGGTAACCAGACGGACCCTTCCGATATACGAATCAAACAAATGGGTTATTAGGTTTGCACGAATACGTACAAGAAGGTTTTGCATAGCTTACCATTTCCAACCCAACATCTAGTATAGATGGGCGCAGTCACACCGTCTCTCGTCTGAGTAGTGACGGTGACCAGGAATGTGTCCGCTTGGTTTCCAGTCAAATCCAGACTAAACATCCATACTCCAGACTATAATTCATAAACCAAACTCGGCGTTATTACAAGCTTGAAAATAAGCCAGACAAGACTTGTACTTGGTTGAAATATACCACTTTCATGTAAGAATCAACAGATTGTAATAGAGAATTGGTTACCGATGCTAAATCTAGTCGAATGAAGGCAGTATTAGAATCGTCTTCGAACACTAGATTCGAGTAAACTGTCCCATTGGCTGCTATGAGCTTGGCCGACTTCAGGTAGGTCTTTTGCGTGTAATCGACGCGGAACACCAGGTTTCTACCGACGGTGAAATCCACCGAGAAGGTCCCGTTGACGACCCTAGACTCACTGAACTGGTCTTGGAAGAGCTATATACAAAACAGCAAGATTGCTAACATCCAACTTCCAAGTCAACTTTGAAGTTTTGCAAGTCGAAATCACTGATTTACCTTGACGGCCAAGGATTCAGAAGACACAGCGGGTTGATATGTTAGAGACCCGGTGAACGCTTGATTTAGTCCTTGAATCGCGTAATTATCAGGAACAAAGTAGCTCTTACCGTTCGTCACTGTGGCCAATTTCTCAAGGGAATCGTCCGCTTGCTCTCTATATGCAAGCAGACCGTCACTATTATTAGTCTATAGTGCAATACTAGGGTAATAGAAGAAGCGTTTTCTAGGTTCTTGGCAGATTTACTTAAGAAAATACTTGTAAGGAAGTTACAACTTATATCTTGACTTAGTAACAAGTTAAGTTAGCTATACACGCGGTGGTTTTATCAACTGCAGTATGTTATAGGACAAGAGTAACGAGTTAACAATGAACTAGTACAAGTATTACTAGTAGTATTAGAAGTCAGTCATTTACTAGCTACAGTCGAGTTATTTGAGGCTGATGAGCCAGTGTTACCCAAAAGCGACGGTAACGACGCGTATTTCAGCTGCTAGGAGACCTGGAAGGGCATCTGGGATACCGTTACCTTGATTATTTTCTCCGTCAGTGAGAAGAATTATGACACCACCTTTACCAGTAGGTTCAAGCATCTGCATTTCAAAAACAATTGGTTCTCCTAGCGTACTTTTACATGGGATTTGCTAATACCTTTGTTGCTACTCAATTAACTGAATATCTTATCTTCTGTATTACTTGTCAATATATCGCGTTATCAGATTATCAATTTATCAATCATATTGGTTGCCAAGCTATGTCTTTACAATATAGTTGTAATTATTGATACCTGCGTTGCTGCTGTAAGGCCGCAGCCTATGCAGGTAGAAAGCTGGACGGCGCTGGGAACTTTAGCCATCAGCTGGCCGCGCGAAGTGTCGTCCACTACAGTCAGCGGAGCTGTAACACTAGCTGTCTTGCTATTTCATGCATATATAAAATTAACAGTCATAAATAGGTTTTCCTGCGTTGTAATGGGAGTAAATGTCGAGGATCTTCACCTGAACTCTATCAAGCCCAGCTGAGATCCGTCGGGGATGTCGTTTTTGATCCAGCTCCTGGCCGCCTGGTTAAGTCTTCCAATGCGGTCCTGCAGGGAATTTTTTAAAATTATAGTTATAACCGAGAAGTAGTAACTTATTAAACATTATTCATTAGCTAATCTAAGTTATGACTTAAATTAAGTTAATGGAATTAGGCTTACGGAGGTAGCCATGCTTCCGGAGACATCGGCAACCAGGATGAATCGCGTATTCTTCATAGAAGAACGAACGACAATGAAAGTTGGTTCCAAGTTCCATGTCTGCCGGTGGGTTACTACAAACATCCGAGTAAAACAAATTAGCAACTTATTTACAATACGAATGTACAATTATTCATAAAACT
>JAIQCU010001111.1:1163-26223 GCA_022114935.1 Leptestheria dahalacensis | reverse complement strand
CGCTATCGTTTATGGCAGACGACGTCGCGTCAGTTTCGTTCTAATTTACGAGATTCGCACTTGAGGAAATCTACCGCTTCGCAACAGGATTGCATATTTACAAGTAAAGTCATCAATTCAGACTTGTCCATATTTTAATAAACATTTTTGGTTTTACTAGTAAAGTTTAACCAATTTTGCTTTTTTGTCGTAAGGTATAAGGTGTTTCTCGGAGTAGTTCTTAGTATTTGTGTCTTACTAATAATAGCTGTTTTATTATTTATAACATGTCGTCTACGCTGGGGCCGCATTCTGTAATAAACCCATGTTATGTTTAGTAACAAAGATGTCTGCAGTGTACCGAGCGTCCATGGCTGCATTGGACAAGTTAGTCCCCGCTCGTATACAGCCCCTGTGGAACCACCCAGCGGGACCAAAGACGGTTTTCTTTTGGTCGCCTCTTTTTAAATGGGTAAGTTATATTTGTGAAATCACAGTCAAAGTTTGAAAGTTTAAGGACATTCATTTGTATTTTTAGGGCCTGGTAATTGCAGGCATTGGCGATCTTTCCAGACCAGTTGAAAAAGTCAGCCTCAGCCAGTCTGGGTCTCTCGCAGCTACGGGGTTCATCTGGTCACGTTATTCGTTGGTCATCATCCCTAAGAACTGGTCGCTCTTCAGCGTCAACTTTTTTGTCGGGCTGACGGGGCTGTATCAGTGCGTCCGAGTCTACTTGTAAGTTCGTTTTTACACGTCACTGCATCGTTTTGCTTATGAGTTTGTTATGTTTCATCATAGACATGAAGCCGAGCTCAAGAAGACGAAAGCCATCGAAGAGAAAGCCGGTACTCAGTGAACTGGAATGAACTCGTTGACGATAGCATGATTTTTGTTGTACGTTTCTAGTTCATTAACCGTTTCGAAACACTGGTGACCTATACCGATAATATCAAAATAATTTTGCAGAAGATCGAAAGATCTGTTAAACATTGGTTCTGAAATCTCTTATGGTGCATGCAGCAAATACAGCCATTGCTTTGTTATGCAAAGCGTTATCAAACCCGATATGCTCTTTAATTATGTACTATTCTTCGCTAATGCCAGAGTGTGCAGACCTAAAACGGCCTCAAAGGAGGAAAATTCCTTAACGGGTTCAAGCATCGTTGACCTTGTAACTTAATTCTCAGCACGTTCGCTGTCCTTAACACAAAGCAATTACAAGGATTCAATGAAAGATTTTTATACTTCTCGTTTTCGAGTTATATCAACAATAAAGAAGGCTAAACTAAACAGTACCAAGGTATGCGCGTACACCAGCCTCATCTAAGGCTGGATGAAATTATTCCCAACAAGATGGCCTACTATGCCGGCATTCCAGAAACTTTCCCTGAACACGCCTGTGCCAGTGACATCCAGAAAGATAAAAAAAAAACACAGCTACTGGTTTTCGATTTCCTTTTCAACTGATTCTTGGTGGCCCTGAAAAGGGCCGTTGGTTAAAATCGTAATACAGATGATAAAAGATTTAGCCTCCGAAACCGTACAGGGTGCGGCCCTGGCGTTTCAGCGCATAAACAACGTCCATAGCGGTAACGGTCTTGCGCTTGGCATGCTCGGTGTAGGTGACGGCATCACGAATAACGTTCTCGAGGAAGACCTTCAGAACGCCGCGGGTCTCTTCGTAGATGAGGCCCGAGATACGCTTGACTCCACCACGGCGGGCCAGACGGCGAATTGCGGGCTTGGTGATGCCTTGGATATTGTCACGCAGAACTTTGCGATGACGCTTGGCGCCTCCTTTGCCGAGTCCTTTTCCTCCCTTGCCGCGTCCAGTCATTGTTGAAGTGAACTGTAGGTGATAACACGTGAAGAGTATATTGTTACGATGCAGCGGCGCTAAGTTTATATAGCAGCGAGGCTGCAGTCAAAAAGGCGGACCAATAAGCAATAAGAGCCTAGTTCAATTCAGCCAATCCGAAGAGAGAGTGCATTCCACGCTTGAGCGTCCGTTCGAATCACGTATGGGTCAGGCCCTCTCTCCTACTTTTATCAATATATTAAACTTTCGCAAGTATGGCTCGTACTAAGCAAACTGCTCGCAAGTCCACCGGAGGAAAAGCTCCCCGCAAACAGTTGGCAACCAAGGCCGCCCGTAAGAGCGCGCCGGCCACCGGTGGAGTGAAGAAACCGCATCGTTACCGCCCCGGCACCGTGGCGCTCCGTGAGATTCGTCGCTACCAGAAGTCAACCGAGCTGCTGATCCGCAAGCTGCCCTTCCAGCGCCTGGTCCGTGAAATCGCCCAGGACTTCAAAACAGATCTCCGCTTCCAGAGCTCGGCCGTGATGGCCCTTCAGGAGGCCAGCGAGGCTTACTTGGTCGGCCTGTTCGAGGACACCAACTTGTGCGCTATCCACGCCAAGCGCGTCACCATCATGCCCAAGGACATCCAACTCGCCCGCCGTATCCGTGGAGAGCGTGCCTAAATTCCTTAGCCTGCGTTGATAACCAAACGGCCCTTTTAAGGGCCACCAAACTTACAGAAAAATGGTTGCTTTCCCCGTTTTGCCTTTCACCAAACGTAATAGTCGTATTGAATGGGCTCCTGTATATTAATGTTCTATTTACACGAGATGTTATGATATAGTACATACATATTTGCGTATATTGTTATATATTATATATATCGTATTATTTTGTGTGTAATGTATGCATTAATAATTATAGGGCCAATCAACAGACCCGTACTTACGTATTACTTGTTTTCTGTTGCACTGTTTTAACTTTCCGCGGTCTGTAGAATATGCTCGATATGTAGAGCAAGTTTTTAATAACCCTGTAGGAATCCTTGATCCGTGACGATCACATAATCATCACGGATCCTATCAGAAACTGCAACATTACTGTTTCCATTAATGTACTGTCGCCAAATGCATAAGTTCATAATATAATTCTCCTGCGTAACACGCAAGAACAGCGTTGCAGTTTGCGACTGCCTCAGCTCTGTGTGAGCCTTGAAATAGGCAAGCTAATTTATAGATCAGTCATTAATTAATACAACGTTCATAAATGTAATAAGAATAAACTGGATTGGATAGATGAGCTCTTTCTTGAATAATTGGTGGCCCTTAAAAGGGCCGTTGGGGTGAACGGGGACGTCAAGTAACTTAAGCCTCCTTCTCAGTCTTCTTGGGCAGGAGCACGGCCTGGATGTTGGGCAGCACACCACCCTGGGCGATGGTTACACCAGACAGCAGCTTATTCAGTTCTTCGTCATTGCGGATGGCCAGCTGCAAGTGACGGGGGATGATACGGGTCTTCTTGTTGTCGCGGGCGGCGTTGCCGGCCAACTCCAGAACTTCAGCGGCTAGGTATTCCATCACTGCAGCCAAGTAGACGGGAGCGCCGGCACCAACACGCTCGGCGTAGTTGCCCTTGCGCAGCATACGGTGCAGACGACCCACGGGGAACTGAAGTCCAGCACGGCTCGAGCGAGACTTGGACTTTCCTTTCACCTTTCCTCCTTTGCCGCGGCCAGACATGTTTACGGGTAGACGAATGGATTGTTTGTGAGATGAAGTTGAACCCGCGCTAGCCCCCTTATATAGCCAGCTTCTCCCTGCCCGTAGTGCGAAGCGCATTCATTGGTTCCCTTTTTTTCTTATTGCGTTCAACATGAATTGCGAAACTATTTTTGAAATATGCGAAGAATATTTAGTTTGAAGTATTCGCTGCACGTTTTTATTGTGATATACTGATATTCAGGCTACTATAACAGTTCCAGAGGCCCATGATAACATTATTTCTAAAAATCCTTTGTTCCTCTCCCTGTTACACTTCCAAACTCGATTACTATACGTACAAACTTAATTTTAACAAAGGTTGCAAGCAAAACTTTGTATGGTAATAAAGCTTTTACAAGCTATCTAATGAAGGTGAAGTTGAACAACAATCTCAAAATTAAACAGAAAGCAACAGACACCATGGCGACCAATCAGAAAGCCAATGCGCTCGGTATCTCTTTCGCCCTCCTTCCTGACAAATAAAAGGCAACTCGCGACATCTGCACGCTTCACACTCTCACCGCGTATCCAAGCGACTCAACAATGCCTCCCAAAGTCAGTGGAAAAGCAGCCAAGAAGGCCGGCAAGGCGCAGAAGAGCATCAACAAGGATGAAAAGAAGAAGAAGCGCCGCAGGAAGGAGAGCTACGCCATCTACATCTACAAAGTCCTCAAGCAGGTCCACCCGGACACGGGCATCTCCTCCAAGGCCATGAGCATCATGAACAGCTTCGTCAACGACATTTTCGAGCGCATCGCCTCCGAGTCGTCTCGCCTGGCTCAGTACAACAAGCGGTCGACCATCACGAGCAGGGAAATCCAGACGGCCGTCCGTCTCCTGCTGCCCGGTGAGTTGGCCAAGCACGCTGTCTCCGAAGGCACCAAGGCCGTCACCAAGTACACCAGCTCCAAGTAAACTCCTTCAATTGAAAGTCTACCTTAGACTTACCCAACGGTCCTTTTCAGGGCCACCAATACGTTACGGAAAGAGAGTTGAACAACCAATAAAATGAAGAACATTTCATTGTCGTGTTTATTGAAATAGAAAGTGACTGTTATCACTGTCTTCCTCCCCTGCGTCTGTATCGTTGATCAAATCCCGTGCTGAAGATCATTCATTTCAGCAATTATTCAATTGACGCAGATAATCATCCTTTTCTTGTCCAGTATCATAAATATAAAAACTATTCGATTATATGACTTCTTGATCTACGATTGATGTCACAATAATTGTTACAATAATTTACAAATTCGAAATGGTAGGGATTTTACCCTACGCATGGTTTATTTTGACTGTCCCGTTACATTGACAAACGATAGCTTCATGGCTTCAGTAACGTCAAAAGGAGGGTGGATAAACATGTTTTAGAAAACCAAATCAAATAATTTTGACTCAGTTTTCTTGGTTATTTTCTTTTGAATTCCAGTTTTCCCTTTTTAAATAAAAATTCTGAAGTGAAGTTTAACGCTTAACGGCAACTAAAATCAAAACAAAATGGAAGGAATGTCCAGGAAGGAAAGCAAAGGAGAACGATGGCCAATATTTGCTGTTGTCTCGGCTGACACGTGGAGAAATTATAAACAAGACAAGCACAAATCTGCAAAAGGTATACCCTGTTTCCTTCAATGTCTAGCAGTTATTGTTGACGAACGCCTGGGCAATTCTGCCCAACTCAAACGAGGCTGACAGCAAAAGTTAACGAGACAGCTACAACTACTGATGCAGACAGCCACGTTCCTGCGTTCAGGCATGCCGTCCGCAGCGCACTCGCTAATCTCGACGCGATCGCTTCACAGTCACGATGCCTTAGCTTGAAATGCGCCATCCGTGTATCGTGTCAAAACGAAAAGAGTGTATAGGGGAATGACAGACACGGCCGGTCGCACGCGGGATACTACCCGCGTTTCATGCTATGTTGCCGTGTAGTTAATCTTCTGCCAGTTTACAATCAAATTAGACTCAAGTGTTGATAGCTGATGTTTTTATTATCGCTCCAACTGTTCCACTACAATTCCAACTATGCTAATGTTGTTCCACATTGTTCCAACGTCGTTTCCCTTAGTAATGTTCCGAGGATTCGTTTTTTTTGTAAAGGAAGGGATGTCAACAAACGAACGCCCATGCAAACGGCAACGCCGGCGCTATTGATTAGTTTGCCAGCGCCGTTGCGCTGTTGGCGGTCGATATATCATCAGTAGAGTCATGAGCCCGGTCGACGTTTGAAGTGTATCGTTCACACAAGAAATGGAGTCGAAGAATTCGCAAGTTAACGATACCATTTACCTGTGCAATTTTCGCGTCTCCGTCGACGGCGACTGGTTGTGTCTCAAGGAATTGCGCGATTTGCAAACCAGCGAACTCGAATCCGCAATGGCTGCGCGATCGCTCTATTTTAACGAATCCCACGGTGGCTTATTCTTCATTTTACATTATCTATATTTGTCGGACATTGAGCTTAATTGTAGTTAAGTGAATTAAGTCAAGTTAGTCTTGTTTTTATGGTAATTAGATCGCAAATCTCACGGTGGTTATTATCACAGATTATGTCATTAAAGTCAGTTAATTGAAAATTAAATAAATGCTAAATTATTGGGAAATGTAGGTCGCGATCCGGCCCAGGTGGAGAGGACCAACCTCGTCAACCTGTGCAAACTAATCGTCAAGGAACTGATAGATTCGTCGGTGCAGTACGGCCGGATGCTCGACTCGGATTTCCCTCCTCTGCAGCATTTTTTCATCGTTCTGGAACACGTGTTTCGCCATGGAATCCGACCTAAAAAGGTTTTTCGCATACTTGCTAAATGGGTTACGGTATTACTTTAAAAAAATAAGTAAATAAATAAAGCCATTCAGTGTTATTTGTATTATCTTTAGTGTTTAATTTATATATTTTACATTTACTTATTTATTTCATTTTTTAAATTAAATTTTGTAATAATTTTCAAAGTTTATTTTCATTCTGTTTTAGTAGTTTTTTATTTTCCATATTAAATTATTATTATATATTTATATTTTTATATAATCAATTACTTTAATTGTTATACAGTATTTTAATTTTTCATTTCAGGGTCTACTTGGACCGAAGAAGGAGCTCTGGGACCTCTTACAGATGGTGGAAAATTACACGCACGAGGCTCACGATATCACGACGAGCGTCCGTGATTTACCGACTGTCAAGTAAAATCCCTGGCGCTAATCTTTTTCAAAACAGTTAATTAAGTTCTGTGTAGAAAACTAGTATCGGATTGACATTTTGATAGTTTAATTTATGAGTATTACTATTCTTTTAAAAACTTATTTAGGACAACTGTTGGACGCGCCAGGGCCTGGATGCGACTGGCACTGATGCAGAAGAAGCTGGCCGATTACTTGAAGGTTCTGCTGGACCATCGCGATACTCTGCTGCTGGATTTCTACGAACCCGGATCGCTGTTACTGTCCGATGAGGCTGTCGTTCTTCTCGGGCTCTTGCTCGGCCTCAACGTCGTCGATTGCAATCTCTGTCTTAAAGTACTCGATAGATACCATCCTCACTTATATTGAAAACCGTGTGAATTTTATGGATTATACTGAATCGTAATTGGATATCATGGGTTTAATTGTAAATTAATTATCTTAGTTTAGATTGTTATGGAATTCGTGTTACAATCCGATTAATAGTTAACTAACGGCTGTTTGTATTCGCTTTTTAAATTATGTAGTAAAGTAACTAAATGTGTTTAACGGTCTTGGTGTCATCCGGTAGGAGGAAGATCTGGACAGTCAGCAGGGCGTCATAGACTTTTCCCTGTACCTGCGCACAGGCAGCAGCAGCAGCGAGACTGCCACCAACGCAGAAACAGTCGATTCGGACCATATGACGGCCGTTCTGGACCAGAAGAATTACGTCGAGGAGCTGAATCGCCATCTATCGTAAACGGATTCATCTCCATTCAAGCTTCATTCATTCTAGCGAACTATTAAACTATCTGTATTGATTACATCTCTAACTTTGAAATATTAAATTATCATTAATTAAATGTGTGTTTAGAGGATGTCATATCTGAAAGCTTGGATTTTGTATATTTTGTTTCCAGGGCTACGATTGGCAACCTGCAGACCCGTCTGGACACCACGGTGACCAATAACGCCCTACTGAAGGAAGAACTGGCTCTGAGTAAATCGACCATCGAGAAAGTGGAACTGGAGAACGCCCAGCTGCGCTCGCAGATCCAGAATGGAGGGGGCGTGGTTCAGGCGCTAAGCCCCTCCCCCTCGACCTCGTCCA
The DNA here is from genome assembly GCA_022114935.1 of Leptestheria dahalacensis. Taxonomy (NCBI): domain Eukaryota; kingdom Metazoa; phylum Arthropoda; class Branchiopoda; order Diplostraca; family Leptestheriidae; genus Leptestheria; species Leptestheria dahalacensis. The sequence goes on along the minus strand of JAIQCU010001111.1, from coordinate 18,416 downwards.
TGAAAGAGCAGGACGCTATTGCCGAAGTCAAACTGCAGCTGGCCGAAGAAAAGAACCGCAGACTGGATGCCGAAAAGGAGGCCGAATTACAAGTAAATTTCATAGAGAGACAGACGGATATATAGATAGACAGACAGACAGACAGATAGATAGACAGACAGATAGACAGATAGATAGGTAGATAGACAGATAGACAGATAGACAGATAGACAGATAGACAGATAGACAGACAGACAGACAGACAGACAGACAGGCAGACAGACAGACAGACAGATAGACAGATAGATAGACAGACAGATAGACAGATAGATAGACAGATAGATAGACAGATAGATAGATAGACAGATAGATAGAAGATAGATACATAGGTGGGTAGGTAGAAAGGTAGGTAGGTAGATGGGTAGACAATGTAAGGTAGGTAGGTAGGTAGATTGAAAGATAGATAAATAGATACGCAGACCAGAAAGACAGGCAGACAGATAGATAGATAGATAGGCTGATAGATAGAAAGATGGAAAGGATACTAATTAATAACAACATAACTTAAGAATGCTATTTGGTTATGCGTAAATGAAGTGAAGAATAGTTGGTAGTTTGACAACTATCTTTTGAAAATAGGCGAGTATGAGGGCCGAAATGGAAGTGGCTATGAAGCTGCTGGAGAAGGACATCCACGAGAAGCAGGACACGATCATTACCCTGCGTAGGCAGCTGGATGATGTCAAGGTTATCAACCTGGAAATGTACAAAAAGCTACAGGTAAAACATAACCCAATTAACAACAACAACAATTAGTAACCATAATATGTTTAAATTATCCAAATATTTAATGACGAACTATTTATCAAGGTTAATGAAATAGCAGTGGTGTTTTATATCAGCAAATATTTTACTGTATTTTTTATTTGTTGTATTTAGTTTGGTGCATGTGAACTTTCATTATTTTGGTTTGATTTAAATTTTTTAATGTAATTAATAATGACTGTTAATTAGGAAATGGATTTGATCGATGAATTCCACTAATGTTTACTTATTATTATTTTTTTGTATAAATCTGTCATTTTTTGTCCACTCTCGATTACTCGTTCGGTTGATTCTTTTATTTCAGTTCTTCTTGTGAAGCCTGGGCCTTTGTTTTCGGTTTTCTCCAGTTTCCCCCTTCAGTTTGCCGTCCTCTCTCTCATTTCAATTCAATGTTTTGGACTTAATTTTTTACATTGTTCCTCAAGTTGATTGGTTGACAAATTGATACTGAAGTCTGAAATGACTTTTTGTGTGTGAAAATATTCAAGGAATGCGAAGGAGAGCTACGAGAGAAGGGGGAAATGGTGAGCCGACTTCAAGCCAAAGCCTCTCACATCTCCAGTATTCTGGCCAACCTGGAGAGGTGCCCTCCATTGCCCCGACAGTCACAGTCCTCCACCGAGTCTCAGAACTGATTGACACCTATTTGTGATAAACTAAATTCAATTTAATTCAAGTTTGCAATACGTCTGCCCCTTTTTCTTTGAAATTCCAAAATTTCGAGTTTGATTTCCGCGCCTGTTTTTCTTTTATCTGAACAAAATAGAACTTATTTATAAGCAAGTAAAGATGACGAAGAAATAAATATGGAATTGGTCGGTTACTTAGGGATTGTTAATTAATTTAACTCTGATTAGTGTGAGATAAATTGAAATGTGCATGTGAAAGTAATGAAGGTAAATTTAGGATGAAAGCGCATTACTTCGACACAAAACCGAGATGATTGGACAATTAGACGAGCAGCTGAAGAACCTGACCAGCAAAGTGTCAGCGCTGGAACAAGAGTAAGCGACTTCTAATGCAGTTTACATACTTTTTCAAGTCGAACTGTAGTTAATTATCTTAATTTAACTTAGTATATTAGGTTATCTTAACTTAAACAAGTTTGCAAGTGAATTGTTTTGGGAAAGGTTGGCTGACGCTCGAAGAGACCGTCAACGCCTTGAGGAAGGGGCCAGTCGTTCGGCCGTGCGGAATGCGGAGTTGCAGAGTCAGCTGACGGTGCTGGAGGAGGACCTGAAGCTGGAACGCGAGTGGAGAATATCGCTGCAGCACAGCGTGCAAGAGGAGCGTACCCTGGCAGAACAACTGAAGCAGCAGCTGAACGGCAGTGAGCACGTCGCGCAGGTTTGCCTCCCTTTGGTTCTTTATCCGGCTTATCTTGAATTGGATGTTTAACGAATTTGTATGATGTCATCTATCTCTTTAACTAGTAGCACGTCTATCCACCTGTCTTATCTGTCCATCCATCTATCTATCTGTCTGTCTACTTATGTATCTAACCATTCATCCATCCATTTCCCCCATCTAATCATCTATCTGTCTATCGAACTATCTATCCGTCTACCCATCTACCTGTGTATCTATCCATCCATCTGTCTATCCATCTATCTATTTGTCTACCTATGTATCTATCCGTTCATCCGTCCATTTTATCCCATCTAATCATCTATTTGTTTATCCATCCATCAAACTATCCATCTATCTATCTAACTTATCTATCTATCTATCCATTCATCCATCCATTTTCTCTCGTCTGTCTATCTATCTATCTGTCTATCTATCTATCTGTCTACCCATCTACCTATATATCTAACCATCAATCAAGCTGTCTATTTATCTATCTATCTATCCGTTCAATTATCCATTTTCTCCCATCTAATCATCTATTTATCTGCCCAACCATCTAACTGTTTACCGACATATATATCAATCCATTCTTCCAACCATTTTCTTCCATCTGTCGTCTATTTGTCTATCCATCTATCTGTCTATCCTCCCATCTACCTATATACCTATCCATCTATCAAGTTATTTATCTATCCATTCAACTATCCATTTTATCCCATCTAATCATCTGTCTGTCTGCCTATCCAACCGTTTCCCGCTTTGTCTTTTCACCTGTTACATTTACATGTCCATCAGCTATCTATTCTGTCTATCAGTTTATCGACCCGTCTATCCGTTTCACTATTTCCATCCATCCATCTTTCTTTAAACCATCCATCTAACTACCCGTTTACCCGTCCGTCTATCGTTTTTACTATCCATTCCTTTGCCTCCTGCCTATCCAGCCGTCATTCGCTCTGTCTATCTGCCTAGCCATCTATCTATCTGTCTGACTACCCTGTCCATCATCTTATCCGTCCGTCCACCCATCCGTTCATCCGTTCATCTATTAAATCTGGTCATCTATCTGTCTTTCTACTCCGACCATCTTATCTATTTACTGTCTGTTTATCTGTCCATTCATCTATCTATCAAACTATCGACATATCTATGAGCCCATCGGTCTGTCCAGTTGCCTGCTTGTCTGTCTATCTTTCCAACTATCTGTGTGTTCAACTATCCGCCCCCCTCTCTATCAATCCACACATCCCCTGCTACCTAACCGTCCGACAAACCATCCGTCTGTCTGCGTGTCCATTCGTCTCTTCATATGTCTTTCCATTCCGTCAATCTATCGAACTATTCAACTTTCTGTCCATGTGTCTACTTAACTGTCTATCCATCCATTCATCCGTCTAACCTCTAACAATCTAACTACCTATCTTCCATCTATCTATCCAATCGTCCGTGTATCTATATCCGTCTATCTATCTACTAAGCTCGCTATCTGTCTGTTCAGCATTCGTCTCCCTGTCTATCAGTCCATCCGCCCATCCACCCATCTGTCTGTCCATTCGTCTACTCATCTGTCTTTCTATCCGCAATCTACCGAACTATCCAATTTTCTGCCCATCTGTCAGCTTAACTGTTTATCCATCCATTCATCCGTCTAACATATAACAACCTAATTATCCATTTACCTGTCTGTGTCTATCTAGTCTAAGCTATCTGTCTGTCTAACTATCCATCTACCTCTCTATCAGTCCGTCAGTCTTCCTGCTACGTCTGTCTGCCTTCCTATCCATTCATATATGCATCTGTCCATATAACTTTCTACCCCTTCCATCTATCTATCTATCCAGCTGTCTCTCCAACTATCTACTTAATTGTCCATCTATCGTCTACTGATCCATCCCTTTATTATTCGCATCTACCTCCCCCCCCTTTCCGCTTTCAAGTCTTTTTTGAATTTAGCCAAGTTTACCCGGAAATAAAGTTATACGATGTCAAATATTATTTAATGCGAATAACTTGCCTTGAACAGGAATTGAACGAGTTGAAAACACAGCATCAGAAGACTCTGGACATTTGCTCCGAACAGGAAGTGGCCCTGGAGGAACTCGGGGCACGACTACGCGACTTCCGACTTCAGGCCGAGGACTTGAAGTAACTCGACTTAACTTGAGTGAAGTTAAACCATATAGAGATTGTATTACGTTAATTACCGTTGTTATCTACTCCTTTGTATTAACATGTGCTATCTAATTATATGTATCTAAATCGGTTATAATAATAAAATATAAATATTCTTATTATAATTCTGCAGGGAATCTGTGAATCTTTCCCGTAATGTACCACAGTGGGCTCCGGACAAGGAAGTCAACAGCTGCCGACAGTGCGACAAGGAATTCAGCCTTTCCAGGCGAAAGGTACAACCAATTTTGCCAGGAATCTCATCGCCATGTTAACTATCCATTCCCAGCGAGTTTGGTCCCTTAAAATTAGCTATCAAATTAAAAATCAACAATCAGTTTGTATGATTATAACATAACTAACGTCGGTTTGTCTATGGATCGATTACAGCATCACTGTCGTAACTGCGGCGAGATCTTCTGCGGCGCCTGTTCGGACAACACGATGCCACTAGCCTCTTCAGCCAAGCCGGTCCGTGTCTGTGATTCCTGTCACACCCTCCTCCTGGAACGGTACACAGTCCAGCAGTGAACTGGAACTGGAACTGCTGTGAACCGTGGAACTCGTTTCGTTTGCACTTTTTTTTATTTTCCATCCTTTCTTTGATGGTTTGGAGAGAAAAGTTTACCAGAAGTTGTTTTCGAACGTTTCCTGTTTTGATAGATACATTTATTCCAAGTTAAACTCGATATCTTATTCATCTAACGTATGGTAAACTATTTAACATAATTGATACAGTAGCTAATTAATAGTGTAGTATATTCTTGTATGTAACCTGTGTAGGTGTTTACTATCATAGTAGATATGTCAACAAGATATAATTAAAACCTTAGATTTATCGTTTAAGTATGTTAAGCTTAATAAATGCTATTGCGTAATATAATATAACATAGGTAAGTGAGTATCAGTCTATTTGAACCAATGTCATGATGGATAGTTTAGATGCAGTCGACGATGTGTTACTAACTAGATAAGATAAGGTAGATAATAAATTACTGGGTACTGCGTAATTTACCGGTAATTTACTGGTAATTTACTGGTAACTTACTGGTAACTTATTGGTAACTTACTGGTAACTTACTGGTAACTTACTGGTGATTTGCTGGTACTGGGTAATGAATTTATCTGAACGATGTGTTATTAATAATTAACATGACGTAATCTGCAGTTCATTGCCTGGCATTGGGTTCTAGACGGTTTGCATCTTTACTGGTCAAATAACCCGTGATATTGAAGTGAGGAAATAGTTACAGGAGTCGTTCGCTTCTACCGTGTATCACAGGAACACCATTACCAGAATAGTTTGACAAATATGAACCTCGCTGCTGCGTATACAAACGATGGAGGAGAGGGGGAAAAGCATAGAAGCTGATAAACACACGAGGACCAAAAAAAATAAAAACGACAGAAATACTAGGAATATTACTATAGCAAAAATAGTCTCGCTTTAGATGGATTTTTGTGTGTGGAAATGTTGTGTCAAGTTTTAATTACCGTTTGGATTTAGAACGCATGGTGAATTTAGCCCAGAAGCCGGGTTTCTTGGTCACTTCGGGCTTATTCGTCTCGGGGTTATCGGAGTTTTTCAACAGTTCGAGGAGATTGGGTTCGGCGCCGGTGCTTTTACGCGGGGCGATGTGGACGTTGCACTCGCCGGCCTCCGAGTCGAGGATGGCCTGCTTCAGGTCGCGCATCATCTTTTTGCGGATCGTCTTCTTCATGGACAGGTGCTTCTCCATGTTTTGCCACTCCTTGTTGCTGTCCGAGGCAGTCCTGTAAGGTTCAAATTTTCATTCATATTAAATTAAAATCTAATTAATCATTACATTTAATTGAGCTGTTAACTATCGTATTGTCCCATTTGGGTAATTACCTTCTCTGATGTCTATAACACTCTTAATCGACTCGTTCCTTAAACATTTGATAACTTAATTCAATTAGTGGGAAAATTATGGCTAATTAGTTTAATTAAGCGGAGTTATCCTCAATTTATGTTTATTGTTCGACGACCGGCAGTGATACGCAACTCGAATGTCTCAGTTTCATTGAGGGTTGACTAACTCGTCGGTGGAAAGGGGAAACGATCTGACGCGGAACGAGATAGATCGACAGATAGTTGGAGAGATAGAAAAAGTGAGAAAAGAGTGTGGGAAAGTAGAAGAAAGCGTCAGTATCGACGGATTTTTTGTGTGGAAATTAAATAGCGAAGAATTACAAGTCGGGCGGTGCCGCATTTCGGTTGGAAAGCGGAACACCGTGGAGCAGTGTGGAGCAGAGTGGAATCTGATGGAACGGCTAGTGGAATGTAGTGAAATGCCGTTAAGTTGGAACCAAGTGGAACTATGGAGGGTGAAAACGCGAAAAGTGGAATTATGTGAGTTCAGTGAAACCAGGGTGGAGCAAGGTGTGGAGCATCGTGGAATTGCACTGGAGAAGTGGAACTTGGGGCTTAATAGACATGGTGGTAGATGGAACGTAAAGTGGAAACAAGAAATATGCAGTGGAGCAGAGTGGAATCTGTAGGAACAACGTAAATCTTAGTGGAATATAGTGAAATACTGTTAAGTTGGAACCAAGTGGAATGGTGCGAGTTCAGTGGAACCAGAGTGGAGCAAGGTGTGGAGCATAGTGGAATGTGGAATCAAGTGGAGAATATCAAAGTTGAAGCCAACATTGTGGAGCAAAATATTGATTCCACCAGTAGAAAGGAACCAGGTGGAATTTGGTGGAACTGTGTAATCTATGATGGATCACAGTGGAACATAGTGAACCAGTAGAGACGAAGTGGAGACACTTGAGGACGTTATGGAGCAAAGTGGAGCAAACTATAGGTCTCCCGAGTTAACCGCTCCTACACAGTTCCACCCATGTTCCACTTTGTCCAAGCCGGTTCCACTGATGGTTCCACTTGAACCGTAGCGAAAACGTGGGAACCGGTTTCCATCAATCAATTTCTAATTGGTCAATCCATCAAGGACTGCCAATCAGCTGCGGTTTCCCAAATTGCGGTCAAGTTTCCGATTCACTCGATATATCAAACTGATATCAACTGTCCGTGTTGATATTCACCTTTGATATTCAACTTTAATCGAATTTATTAACTTACTAATTTAAATTACACTTAACCTTCAATTCAAGTACAAAGTTAATTAAGTTACCAACCGATTAATGTGATGCACCTGATTTTAATTCAATTAACAATTTGATGTTTTTAATATGAAAATTATATTTCATGACAGTTGAGTAACTTTCGTAATTCTCCGTGTTATTAAGTGAGATATCATCATTAACATTAATAGAATTGATGATAATTTAAGAAACGCTGATTTACATAAGAAGTAATTTATCCGTGATTTAATTGAGTTAATAAAAGTGACTTAAAGATGAAATAACCTCGAGTTATTTGCAGCGTTCTTCCTGTTGTTATCTTCGTCGTCGTAGATATCGGCGGGCACATCTTTGGCGTGCAGGTGGATGTCACTGAAGAGGTCGGTGATGGTCTTCTCTTCCTCGGTGATCATCTTCTGCCACGAGTTGCGCCGGGGTCGCGATTTGTTCTCCGTGCCGAACACTTTCCAAACGTCAGGGATGTTGCGTTCGTTCATCCTTATATACACCGTTCCTGTCGATAAAGAGTTTAAAGAAGACTAGGTTATAATCTACTTGGTTTGGTTCCACTTTGCTCCACTTGGTTCCACTTTGCTCCACTTGGTTCCACTTTGCTCCACTTTGTTCCACCTTTTCCAAGTTACGTTAATTTTCTTTAAATTTGGTTCCATTTTAGTTCCACTTTGCTCCACTTGGTTCCTATTTGTCTCTTCCTGGTTCCACTATATTCCACTTCGTGTGAATTTGCTTCTAATTTACGAGACTTTGCTCCACTTTGTTCCACTTGTTTCCACTGTGCAACACTTGGGTTCCACCTAGTGCAATTTACGTTCATCTTCTCTCATTTGGTTCCACCCTATTTCACTTGCTCCACTTGGTTCCACCATATTCCACTTTGTGTTTATTTTTCTACGTGGTTCCACTTAATTCCACCTAATTTCACTTGGTTCCACCCTATTCCATTTTATGTTGATTTGCTCTAATTAATTTCAATTTTTATCCTAACTTACTCGACTAAATGCTTGTCTTTGTTCCACTTGCTCCACCCTTTTCCATTTGCGCCATGTTGTTCCACTTTGCTCCGATTAGTTCCGATTGGCTCCTCTATGCTCCACCTTACACCACTTTGTTCCTCAAGAATCATTCCATTTGATTGGCGATTGCAGATTCCTGTGGAGAACTAGAGAGTATGGAACGTGATGGAATTGAGATAACTAGCCCCGCCCCCCTCTGGAGCGACAATAAAGTGGTAAACAGCTTATTGGACACGGTACGACAAAACGGTCTCTTTGTTCCATTCGTTCCAATAAGTTCCAGTGGAACCCACGTGCTACAAGCCTTTGTTGATCGAGCTGTTTGTATGGCGCAAGAGATTCCAACGGTGTCAACATCACAGGTCGACGCCCTTTGCGTTCCATACAAAAACCAAGGGTCCGCGACTTTGGTAAAATAAAAGAATCTAAGTTTTTTGAGCAAGATTCTTGTCTTCTCTTCATATACGAAGGGTCCGCAACTTTGGGAAAATAAGAGAATCTAAGATTCTTGAGCAAGATTATTGTCTTATATACAAACACGAGGGGTCCGCTACTATGTAAAATAAGAGAATCTGAGATTTTTGGCAAGATTCTTGCATTATATACAAACACGAGGGGTCCGCAACTTTGGGAAATAAGAAAATCTAAGATTCTTGAGCAAGATTCTTGCCTTCTCTTCAAATACGAGGGGTCATCTACTTTGGTAAAATAAAAGAATATAAGATTCTTTAGCAAGATTCTTGCCTTCTCTTTTAACACGAGGGGTGCTCTACTTTGGAAAGATGAGGGTACGTGAGATTCTCTAGCAAGATTCTTGACTATTCCGTAAGATTCCTTAATATCTTGTCACTTTGTCACTATCTTTACCAATCCTCTTTGAAAAGATTTTTGTTACGCTAAATGAAGATTCTTACACAGATTCTCGCTTGAATCTAACAGCAAGAATCTCGAATCTCATTCTAGAATTCACGTGTTTTACCCAACATGCAAATAGCTCGGTCAGGATTCCGACACTGGAAACAAGATTCAAGTGTAAGAATCTCTGACTGAATCAACGAACTGCTTTTCAGTTTCAGCGTTTATTCGAAAAATGTCGACGGCTTTAATTCAATGAACGAAATCTGATTGGTGCAGATTTTCCAGTTCAATTAACCGCGAAAAGAGCAGCGAATCCACACAAAGGAAAATCTCTCTAATTAAAACCAAATCCGTCGTGATATTTTAAATTCAACATCACGACTCTCTAAACTTAACGGTTCATTCAACTCGAATTTGTATCGAATTTAATTTAAACTTTATTTATTAATTAATCGACCTATCACAACAGTTGAGATATTTTATGGTAAGGTTACAAAACAATAATAGTTAATTTAATTACAGTCACTATTAACTATAGAAAGGTGGAGCGCATCCGGGAATGTGTAAGAATTGCGGTTAAAACAATTAAAATTATTTCACAACACTTTTTTCCTGAAAAAGTAGTTTTGGTATAAACAGCCTGTGGCGGTTACGGCGCTGACTCATTTCATTTGGATGTCTGCTTGCTGCATTCTACAAACTTCCAACTGTTTCGCTTTCTAAATATTTATCATTTAACTAGTAATATAAATATAATTTTATGTATTGGGAATCCTACAAGATTCCGGGTCTTATACGTAATATCTAATCTAATCGAATTTTGCTATTTTTTTTTTCAGCGAGAAGTGGGACTCCTATTGAAAGGCAACTCGCGTAAATTTGTCTTTTTAACGTTTAGTTACACATAAGCTTCTTATCAAAAGGTTAAGATAGACAGACAGATAGATAGATAGACAGATTGTTAGATATAGCTAGATAGTAGATCGATAGATAGATAGGCAGATAGATAGATAGATAGGCAGACAGATAGATAGATACTTAGAAAGATAGATAGATAGATAGACAGACAGATAGACAGATAGATAGATAGTTATAAAGTTATATAGTTAGATATTTAGATAGCTAGGTAGATAGATAGATAGATAGATAGATAGTTACAAAGCTATACAGTTAGATGATAGCTAGGTAGATAGATAGATAGATAGTTAAAAAGTTGTATAGTTAGATATTTAGATAACTAGGTAGATAGATAGATAGATGGATAGTTAGATAGATATATCAATAGATAGGTAGATATATTCCGAATCTGAAATTATTTTTGAAGATTATAAGACGTAGTTTAAATTGAAATCCTTCACTGCAAGGATTAATTTATTTTAAAAAATCTGGACGCTGCCCGAAACTTAGGGCGTTACAGCGAGTTATGCAGCAAATTAATCAAAAATTACTTGGTAATTTTTTTAGGATGAGTTAAATAACTTGTTTGTATCTCGTCTCGAAATAAATACGTGTAGTAAACTGGAGACTGCCCGAAATCTGGGCGTTAGAATTGTAATTCTAGGCCAAACTCCAACGATCTACACTCGTGAAATTCATAAGTTACAAAGCTGATTGCGCAACAAGGCACTGTGGATATTCAAGGCTCCCCACTGCCCGAAGCTTTAGGGTGTTCTTAAGAGTGTTGTGTTTCCTTGAGAACCGTTTGGGATCTCAAGGTAAAAAATCGCCCAACACAAAAGAGACTCCGGGAGGAAATGAATACTATAAAAAGACGCAAATAATATTTTATTTGGGAAAAAAAATAATGGAGAATTCGATAAGAATAAAAACTCGAGAGGAGGGGGGAAAAAGGACTCGGGTTTTTATAATCTTTGTAAAAGTTTCAAGGTTATGTGTGACACGAGGGCCAGAACATGCTGGCGGCCATTTGGGGATTTGCTGTATCTTGAAGAAGATACCTTCGAGCGGGATCCTCCAAGAGTTCATCGACAGCTTCCGTGGTCTGGTCTCCTATCTAACTGCCTTTCTATCTATCTATCTATCTATCTATCTGTCAATCTAACTAACTGTCTGTCTATCTAACTATTCCTCTGTCCATGGGTCTATGGATCTGTGTGTCTATCGATTATCCATGTATCTGAGTACCTGTCTGTCTACCTTTCTCTCTATCCATCTTGCGTCTATGAAACTATCCATCTGTCTATCTCTCTATCTATCTACATCTGTCAATCTAACTGTCGGTCTGTCTAGCTAACTATGCCTCTGTCTGTCTACCTATCTGTCTAGTTATCTATCTATCCTATCTGAATAACTATCTATCTATCCAATTTTTTATCTGCCTGTCTATATACCTGCCTATCTGTTTTCTAGCTAACTATGCCTCTGTCTATTTGTCTAACTACCTATCTGTCTACGTTTCTATCTATCCATCTTGCATCTATCAAACTATCTATCTATCATATCTACCTTTCTGTGTAGCCAACTATCCCTCTGTCTATCGATCTATGTATCTCTGTGTCTATATGTCCACCTTTCTGCCTATCCATCTATCTATCTACCTACCTACCTACCTACCTACCTACCTTTGTACAATATTCAACTATCTAAGTGCCTATCTATATACCTATGTATTTAATTATTATCTAGCTGTACATTTGTTGGTCCATCTACCTATCTATCTGCCTAGCTATTATTATTAGCTATACCCATTATCTGAAACCTATCTATCTACCTATCTCTCTATCTCTATCTAATTATCTACCTATCTCTCTATCTCTATCTCTATCTCTGTTAATCTATCTGTCTGTTTATCTGTCTATATATCTATCTATCCGCCCATCCATCACCCATGTTACTCTCTCTGTTTTTCTATCTTTTTATGTCTTCTATCTCTCCATCTACCTATCTATCGATCTCTCTATCTATCTATGTCTCTCGCTGCAAACCACGGCGTCGAGGGAGAAGCATAAGACAAAGGAGAAGAAGCCAAAAGTCGTTTTGCCCTCTCCGTGATAAAATCGTTAACAACGATGCGGAATCACGTTTCAGACTCGCCTTTTGTGCCGTGACTTGTCAAATGAGGTTCTTCGCCATCGCTTTCTGCTCTTATTCTTCACTGGAATTCTTTTTTCTGTACAGATTTCCAGAGGGGTTCGCAAATTTGCAAAACCTCGAACACTTCAGCCAAAGAACTCGTAGCTGAAAATCCCAAAAATTCCGAGAGAATCTTGAAATATTCTATAGCTCGAACACATTCTTGTGGAGTTGCGAACCCCTCGATCTTTTCCCAACAGAAATTTCCAGTTTAAACTGCAAAAGAGTTCATGCAGAGCCAATATTTCCGCTTGTTTTTTATCATCCGGTTCGTGTGCCAGACAGCTTTTCAATAGGGAAAGAATTAAAAAAGAAAATAATACAAAACACCAAACGAAAAAGAAAAGACCTTCAGCTGGTTTGACATTTCGCTGCAATACTTTCCAATATAGAGACAACCAGAATACTAACAATGAAAATGAATGAAAAGATAAACGAGACAATAAAACTGGATATTATGGTAAATGGATAGATAGATAGGTAGATGGGTGGATACACAGGTGGCCAGGTGTATAGATAGATAAGATAGATAGGTAAGCAGATGGAGGAGATAGGTAGAAAGATAGTTAGGTTGATGGGTAGGTTGGTAGATGGATGGAGGAGGTAGATAGATGGATATATAGATAGATAGGTAGATACATGGGTGGAACAGGTTGATGTGTAGATAGATAGATGGGTGAAGGAGATAGATAGATGGACAAATAGATAGAGAGAAAGACTAATAGACAGGTAGATAAGTAGATAGACAGATAGAGAGAGACAGGTAGGTAGTGGTTAGATAGATGAAGGAGATAGATACATAGGAGGAATGGTAGATGGATAGATAGTTAGATAGATAGATAGAAGGAATGATAGATGGATAGATAGTTAGACAGATAGATATAGATAGACACGCGAATAGGTAGGTAGATAGATAAATAGATAGACGCATACGCATGGATAATTAGATGAAACCAAGAGTTATGATGAAACTAAAAAGTCAGTCGGTTAGACAAACGTCCTAAGAACTTTGTATAAAAATTGGACGGCATTTAAATTAGCAAGTTACGTCATGACATAGTCAGTTAAACTTTCATATCTTCGTTATTTGAAACCGAATTCAATTAAAGCGAACTTACTGTGAAATCGACAGTCGATTCTTTAATTAAGTGCGCAGCAGCGAATCTCCCTCTCCAACGTAAGTAGCTTTTTGTCTCGTCGTTCAAATCTCTGTAATTCCTTTTCCGTTTTCCAACCCGTTTTTTTCCTCTCCTGTTGTTTTTCAGACCTCAACTTCCATTTCGATTTGAATTCACAATCCAATTCTAAATTCCAATTCGACTTAAACTGTTGCCTGTAAGATTTTAAGTTAAAATGATGTCGACTGGAACCGTTGTTTCTCCCTCTGCTGTTCGACTCGAACTGAAACACTTTCGCTGTCCGCCCTCGCTGGTTTACGTGTTGCCAAACGCCCAGTCGTGTTCTTACCTGTCCTGTGCGGGGGGTTCGCAACTCGCTTAAAACTTCCATCATTTTCAGATTATTACAGTTGGGCTACTAATTACTTCATCTGTGGAAAGGCTTATTAAAGTTAAAGTTATTGTAATTAAAAATGATGTAACTTGTGGAGAAGATATTTGGGTTTCGGTAGGGTTGCGGACCCCACTTGGCAACAACAACGTGTTGACGCAAGTCTGGTAAGAAAGCTCTGCTTGTGTATTACGGATGGCGTTCGTCATTTGTTTTTATGTCGGAATCACTTATGGCTTCCACGCAGCCTTTTCAACTGTGGTACGTAGATGCGGAAATACGAAACTAACCAAGGTCATTAACTTAATTACACTAATCTATTTCTGTCTTAATTAATTCTAAGATTAGATACTTCACTATAGTTTTATCATATCTTATATAGTGTGACTTCTAGACCGGACGCACTTAACCGGCCTCTTAGTACGTCTGAAACTTTGTGATTTGCAAGCCGTTCGTGACTATGGTGGAATTAGCATTTAGCCCGCAGCAGTTCAGTGCATGGGAAATACGTCTAACGACGGTTTGGCTTTCGGAGCGTGTGACGTGTTGGTCGCCTGAATGTCAAGGACAGCTTTTTATGATTCCCTCATCCCCAAAAAAGATGTACGAGGATGTCTACGGGCGATTGCTGCTGGCTTCCCAGTAAACTGCGGCTTTGCATGAACGAGAAGTGGTTGCCGAGCGTCGTAATCCTGCACTTTCTGTCAGTGTAATGCACGTGAGCGTCGTCTGCTACAGTGCCACAGTGTAAACAACGCCTTAGGTTCATGTAGATAGTTGCCGTTGAGTTATGCCTTTCTACATGTTGTAGCACCAAGAATCTCTATTTGCCTGCAAGTTGAAAACGACGTCATCGTGCAATCAGTCACTGTTTGAAACACAGTAGATCTATATACTGTGAATGGTATCATGATCATAGTATCATTCAAGATTGATTGCAGAGAGTAGATCTATATGGAGGAAGCGCGATGTCATCGTACAATCAATCGCAGTTTGAAACACAGTATAGAGATCGTACAGTCAGTATATGCTGGAAATGGTGTCATCACACTTTCAGTCTTACTTATGAGATATGTAAGACAGTGGATCAGATCTGTAACATATCATATAGTAAGTCAAAGTTAAGTGCTTACCTTACAAGCTGCTTTCCTGAAAGGTGCATCGTCATACTAAGGAAGATTGAGATCCACGTCTATGATCACACTGCAATTGTCGACGTCGAAAAAGTGCACGCAATGCATTAAAACGCTTCGTAATTCACCCTTCATGATGATGGTGTATTTGCGTGGCAAAGGTTCCCTATGGTTGTACGCAAGAATGTTGGAAAGCTGTACTATTATCTCGGTCTTAAACCGCATCGTTCATGCATGTTCAAGTGAATAGTTATAGCAATCATTGTATTGCAGATTGTGAATAAAGCACTTCAGTGTCACTAACGGCCATGGCTTCTACTGCGACAAGTTAGCCATGCAACGTGAAGTATATGACGAATGTAAATGATCTGATAAATTCTCGTAATTCGTGGATCGTGCTGTTGCGTTTGCAGTTGGATTTCCGGGTTTTAGTTGCCATAATGTTGAATTTAATCTGAAGCATAAAGGTTTTCAGTTGAGTATAAACGGGTTATGCGAACGCGAAGAATCCGGTATAGATCCGCTTATAAATCACAATACGCTTTTGTTATTATATGACTATCTATCTGTCTACCTGTCTGTCTGTCTGTCTGTCTCTGTCTATTCATCTATCTTATCTATTTATCTATCTATATACCTGTCTATCTATCTATCTATCTATCTACCTATCTATCTGTCTGTCTGTCTATCTATCTACCTATCTATCCATCTATCAACCCATCCATCCATCCACCCATCCATCCATCCACCCACCCATCCATCCACCCATCCATCCATACGCCCATCCATCCATCCATCTCCCCATCTCTCCATCTCTCGCTCTCTCTCTCTCTCACACTTTCTATCTATCTGTCTATCTATCTGTCTGTCTGTCTGTCTTAACCTCTTGATAAGGAACTTGTGTGTAACTATGAATTTAACATGACAAATTTACCCGGGTTGTCTCTCGGTATAGGACTCCCAAGATCTGTAGGAACACAGAGATCAGATCCGTCGCTGTTTTCTCCGACGCACGAGCTTCCGAAGCTAGGAAATCTGGAGCACTCCAGACTTTCAAGTCACTGGAAACCTTACGTTTCGTGATACCCTATGGCATCCGGAACGTACCGACATGCACAGAGCCCTGCACGTTGGCATCAGCTTATCGAGAACGGTGCAGTTTATAAAAACGTCTTTAGGATCAGGACTGCAACTCCGTTCAAACCAGTGATGTACATTGCTGCATCTCCATAGCAGCGTCCTCTTGGTTTCGGTGGTTCATCAGGTAGGGCATGATGGTTTCACTGTACGGAAGGTTGTTGCACAGCGGGATGCTGATGGGTTCTCAGCGACCGTGTTGAGGTGAACCCAATGCCGTGGTACACATCGCAACCCAGAGCGATACAACGGGTAGCAGTAAACACCAAATCATGTTGTCTTTTCCTCTTGCCCAGCACAAATTTGGTTGCCAAAGATAAATGATGTTAAAACAATGTTTGTAAGCAATACTATCAGCATTCATAGCACATATCACTGGCTTCTTAAATAAGTGTATTAGCATCAGGATTATCTTATATTGTACATGTTATATACATTCACGGTCGACCCATTCAAGTAGAATGTGAAGAGGTGAAAGTGTTGTTATTTAGTCCATCGGTTCTGTACGACTTGGTAGATTTTGTTCAAGTTGATTAAACTGTCATCGAGGGAGGCTTCTATCTTTCGAGTATTGATGTGCCGTGTCACATTGTCGATGGTATTGATGATACCGCGGCTGCTGTAATCGATCATCCGCTCCAGGCTCTGCTGCTCGTGCACGGCTATCAGGTGGAAGAGAACGACGCCCAGCCGAGCTAGTTTCTGGTGAGCTACCACCAAAGAGACGAAACGGCGATAAGTGAAGAGAAAGCGCTCCAGAGACTCGTCCACTGATAACAAGTACGCATTGACAGCCTTCATTTGTTTCTACCGGGGAACATTCGTTCAAAATACGCTCATTAGAAGCTGTTGAATCCAACTTAATAACGAATCATAATTTGCAATAATACTAACGTCATTCAATCAATCATGAATTCAAATTTATCATATAAGCATCATAGTTCACTGAGAATCATGGTACCTACACGGTGAATACGATAAGGTTTAATTTAAATACAATCAAAGTGACACGATGGATAGCAATATATAAACACTCACCGTTAACTCTTTAATTT
>JAIQCU010001110.1:0-26413 GCA_022114935.1 Leptestheria dahalacensis | reverse complement strand
TAGATAGATAGATAGATAGATAGATAGATAGATAGATAGATAGATAGATAGATAGATAGATAGATGCATAAACAATTAGACAGACAGATAGGTAGATGGATAGATAGATAGACAAATAGATAGATAGATAGATAGACAGATAGACAGACAGACAGACAGGCAGATAGATAGATAGATGGATTCATAGCTAAACAATGCCACTATCAATTAAACTATCTATTAAATCAACATACAATAGTAGCATACACTGAAGTGAACGTTATGGGAACACAATAGTATTCAGGATAGAAAATCGATATGGTGGAATTCGAAATGAATACATCTCCTGCTACTTTGAATCAGGGTCACGTCAGCTTTGTGGACAACGAGAGGAAAGGTCACATGATCGTCAAACAAGTTCAAGGGAGACGCGAAGCGCAGGTAGCCGAATACGACAGTGATCTCGATTCGTTGGTGATTTACGACGGGGCTATCTCTTGGGTGGGGGGCAAACTGCCGCCGAAAGATCGTACTATCGAGATCATCGAGCCTTCCAGGATCAGCCTGTCGGTGTTTGTCATTCTAGCTACTGCAGCTGTCCTCGGAATAGCCGTCGCTTCTTCTTTTCTGGCCATCAATATCCGCTTTCGAAACCAAAGGTACCGCAGTCTTACTTTTTAAAAAAGAATGATGGTTACTGGACTATTGTTGAAGACTAAAATGGATTTTGAAACTTTTTTTAAAAAAAAAGATTGGGGGTTACGTGTTGTTTTGATAGAGAAAAGCTTTGACAGGCTCTGGGGAAGTCTGTATGCGTTCCTATAAAAAGAGGGTTTACCGAGACAACTAAAGTGCATTTTGGTGTTGTGTCAATTAGCATATGAGCTATATTAGATATAGCTCCATTGAAAAAAGAAACACGTGCTTGGTGACGAAGAAAAATGCTGCAACGCCTCGCTGTTTAAAAGTGCATAAGCTTTCTGGTTACCTTAGAGACCAGCAGGAAGGTTCTTAATTTAATAATATAGTTATAGTAGGTAGTTAAGTTAATAATATATCTATGAAATTTGAGAAATGAGACAATAGCTAAGAGCACTGCTGAATTGTTGAAATTGTGTATTAATGGTACTTACAAAAGCTTAGTGTGTGTATGGTATTATAAGTCAGTAGTGTTAATACGCATACTGTTATAATTGAAATCAACAAGTAAGTTTGCATAGTCGCAAACTATACGATTTCAGACAATCAAAAGTTGTCTCAGCCGAGGTTCCGATGCTGCAATACCAAGTACTTGGATTTGCCAGCAGTTACTTCAAAACGCACACCCCGGCAATTGGCAAGTTACGAGTTCACACGCAGCTTTTAATGAGCTCACCAAACTAGTCGTGCTGAACTAAGAAGCAAATACGCAGTTCTAACAGAATGCGACATGTTTGTCCGTTTAAACATAAAGCTTCACATGAACTGATGGATCTGCTCGTCGTCGTTAAAATAGAGTCTGTATCAAATTAACTATGGTTTTAACACTGATTTGGCAAGGGGCTCTGTGTACACTTAACTTCTGCCCTTTGCAAAAGTGGATGACTTGAGATGGTCGACCTGTGCTATCCCCTGGAGACAGCAGGAGGAAAAAAAACTAAATATTTACTTCTATATAGGATAAATAACCTTTATTCTTAATTGGGTTAAGAAGCATAATGAGGGAACCAAGCTTATCTAGAAGGATTGATTTGGTTAGTTACTGACCCCTCGTGTTTTAGTAGTATTGACCGGGTTAACGCTGATGCCAACCCTCTCTAGTTGGACTACTTCGCTCAACTTTCAATCAACGTTTTTAGCGACTATACTGTTCTCAAAGTCAATACTCGAGTCCCAAGTCAAAGAATAACAATCTGGTGTTATACAGGGGACGAAATCTATTCCTTAATTCACGTTATTAACCATCCCTGGCTACACCTATTACTGGCTTTTCGAAAGGATCGTAACTGAAGCATAACATCGATAGATCACAACATGGTCGATGCGCTTTTAGTAGTATTGATTAGGCCACTGATACCGCTAGGAGATACAACTCCAATCTACCGAAACGGACCCATCGTACGACAGAATCATTAGTCAACTTCATGATTATATGCATATTTACATTGCACTGAAGCATTTGAAGTGAATTATGAAGCTCGATGTATCCCTCAAGTGCAATATAACTCAGAGCTTTTAGTAGTATTGACCACGGACATCTTCATGCCACATATCTAACCAGGTACAGTCCGGAGTAAAATGAAAGGTTCTTGCTGGAGAACACTTGATTGCATGCTGCTCCCATACTATCAAAGATATAGTTACCAAAAAAATAACGAGGGTAGAACCAGAAGTATGTAATGTACTGATCAAGTTTAGTTCAAATCGGTTTGTTAGTTTTGGCAAAATAAAATCCTAAAGCTCAAGACTGGAAAATTTTTATACCAATCTTATTTAGATACAAACTGTTCACTTAATTGGAACAGTATTATATTTTTTGCATCAATGTAGGTTTAGCCTTTTAGTAATATTGACCACAGACATTTTGGTGCCACTTGTAAAACGTGGTGTATTTTTTCGCGTTATAGGAACATCAAGATGTCGAGTCCATACTTGAACAATCTGATCATCGTCGGTTGTTTGCTGACTTACACCAGCGTCATTCTTCTAGGCCTCGATTCGCGACTAACAGGTGAGACGGCGTTACCCATTATTTGCACCGCTCGTATCTGGACTTTGATGGCTGGTTTCACCTTGGCTTTCGGATCCATGTTCTCGAAGACCTGGAGGGTTCACTCCATTTTCACCGATGTCAAATTAAACAAAAAGGTTCTCCATGACAACGCGATTACGTATACATTTTCAGTTGCAGCTCAACTCGTGCTTTCTTGGGTTTCAGGCTATTAAAGACTATCAACTCTTTATGGTGGTCGGCGTTCTGCTGGCTATCGACATTGCTATTTTAACGACGTGGCAGATAATTGATCCCTTTTATCGAGAGACGAAATTCCTGGAGCCATTCGTAAGTTTTTACGACCTACAAAATCCTCTTAGGGCACCAGTCACGTGGTCACAAAAAATGTCCACTGGATTCTCTATTGATCTTTATGTTTTAGTTCCCAGCCATTAAAAAAAAATTCCGACCATCGCTTTACCATAAAAAATTTAACTACCTTCTGAAATTTATGTGATTAATCGATTATACTATTTAGGTTAACTATAATGGAACCTGTTTTACTACGGTGGCTGGAAATGTACGGTTCTAATATAAAATAGTTTTTATATTAACTTATATTACATATTTTGGAAATAACGATTACTTTATTCGATATTAAATAAAATTATGTATAAGAATACAAATCCTGATGCTATTAATGACGCAATTTCAACTTCATAGTTGGATCCAACGAACGAGGACGTCCTCATACGACCCGAAAACGAATACTGCAAAAGTCAATACATGACCAGTTTTGTTGGAGCCATTTACGCGTACAAAGGACTCCTTATGGTAGGTTCTCACGGCACGGTTTCAGTTGTTAATTTCCTGTTCCATCTGATACCCAGCCGTCCCCACAAACTTGGTGTGCAGCGTGTCGCGTGAGAATGAGCACACTGTTAGCCAATTCTCTAGCTGAATGTTACACTTCCTCCCCACCCCATCGGACGAATATCTCGTTTATCAAAAACAAGCCGTTATTTTCAACCAAACACTTACTAATATAAGTTAATAGCAATCAACTTAAAAATAATTTTTAATGAGAACCTAATATTATGTTTTGTGGTAGGCATTCGGCTGTTTTCTGGCCTGGGAGACGAGGAACGTTAACATTCCAGCACTGAATGATTCGAAATATATTGGTTAGCACATTCATATTTTACTGAAATTCTGTTGGTTTATAAGAAAAAACGTCAATTCTGAATATCAAGGTATGAGTGTATACAACGTGGTTATCATGTGCGTTATCGGGGCCGCCATTTCTTACATTTTGTCGGACCAGCAAGATGTGTCTTTCATCATCATTTCCATTTTCATCATCTTCTGCACCACTGGGACGCTGTGTCTCGTCTTTGTTCCCAAGGTAAATTAAATGACTGTGTCTCTTTATCAATCTTATATTAAACCTAAGTCTCGGGAGTATAAAAAAAATTCTAAGTGAATTTAGTTAAGATCTTGGAAGTTAATGGGATTCGACGTAGAGACTTTGCAACGCGGATTAGTAATTAGCTCTTACAAGTGAGGAACTGAAGTGGAGTCTCTTCTGTTGATTCTAGTTAATAGAGTTACGGCACAATCCACAAGGCAAAGTCGAGAAGCGAGTGCGAACCGTCTTGAAAACTCCATCAGCTAAAGTGCCAGCCGCTCCCAAGGCCGAGAAAGATGAGGTGCGCAAAGCTCGAGCTCGCAATGCCAAAGTTCGCAAAGAGATCAAAGCCATCGATGATGAAATACAGGTACGTGTTCATTCAGTACAGATCAAGAAAAAAGATGGGGATACTTTGATTGCATATTACTCACACAGTTTTGTCCGTATAATAACCAAAAAAATACTGAATGTACAACTGATAGTACTTAATGTACTCATGAATTTTTGTAGAAATCAGTCTGTAAGTTTTGTCAAAATTAAATCCCGAACTCGCTCTTGTTGTTCGAGAGAGAGAGAGAGAGAGTTTGTCATGTCGTTTTTTTGGTAAATCTTGCTTTTCCTTTCGGCGTCGTCAGAAGTTACTTGAACAACTTGGCCAGGATGATGAGCTATTCATGGCCAAAGACGGCGGCCCTTCTACCGCAATCCGAGTAGATTGTGACGGAAGAGGTAAAACTTGTCCCTGTTTGTCTCTAGAACCCTCGTTAGTAGTTCAGTGCTTTAGTCCTAGGCTACACTAAACAATATGTACAGAACACGATGATATATAGATACTAGGTACTGTACTAGATATATTTCTGCTGTTCTAATTGTAATATGAATAGAAATGCTATATAAGACTATATGCAGATACATTATAGTTCCCAAAAAAGGGTGCGCTGGTATAGACTTCAAAACTAATGGCTCAAAATCACTGAAAATTTGAGGTTACACAGCTAATTAACGTTACAATCGTCAGGTAAATTTGTATTGTTATCCAACAAAACCTGTTAAAGATATAAGCAAAAAACGCGGATACATTTTTCTTATCCTGCTGTACCCATTTTGGAGGAACAGACTGTATACGTAGCAATGAAAGTATATGTATTTGATTTAACCATATAATGTAAATGTAACCTTATATTTAACTAGAAGTAAATCCCTTTAAACGTGAAATTTAAAAAAACGGTATTTGCAGTAATGTTTCCGGTTATTTTCCATCATCCATCTTGGTACCAGCTAACTAAAACGCACTCTTTTGCTTGTTTGCAGTAGCTTCGGTCAGCGCCATGGATACAATATCCATGAGTTCGATAATCTCTTCACCGGACCCGACTTTCTTCACCTCGCCCAATCACACAAAGTAAGCTTAACGATCCATGAAGCAGCTGGCTCTTCAAACCTTTAATATTTTTTTCCCTGATTCTTTTCTTTTAAAAACCAACCGGCAAGACCTGGGTAACCGGGTCCGTCCGAGATAGTTTCTTTTTTTGTTGAAATGTTGAAGTTATAAATTTTTTAACGGATTGTGCAGAGAAAGCGAAGAACCCATCGAGTCGGAGCCGAGAGCTTCCCCTTCAACAACAGCCGGAGCAGGAGTAGGTGGAGGACCCACCAGCGTTGCCATGTGGACTGCAATTAGCAACCCTCTACTCTTGATTAGTCAAGTACTGAAAAAGTCCATGGATCTAGGTGACGAGAGCTCGGTTCACAGCGATTCCTTGCCTCCCGTGTTCCAGTGCGAGTTGATCGTCGAGAACCACACCGTTCCAGCGTCTCCCTCTCAATCCATATCCAAGTTCTACATCATTCAAAACAGCTATGAGAGTAGCGATGTAGTCACCGCAGCGGGTAATTGCACCGTCTCCCGCTGCGCCTGCAATCCAGCAGCGCCGGGCGGCGGTAGCTTCAGCCTGGAGAACGTTCATTTAGCCCCGGCGTTGAAAATCCCGCTACCGCAGCGAAGCTTTTCATTAACTCCCATGGATATGAGCCGTGAATATAGAGACACGGCTGAGGCGGGTCACAGCGACTCGTCCTTCAACTACGAGTCGAATGTTTCCGAAGCGGATCACGAGACGCTGGAGCGCAACTTTGATTACAAGTCGCTGGAGAGTTTAAACTCGACTTGCAGCGAGTGCATCTCAACTTTCGTCAACTACGACGAGACGGAAACGCCGACGGTTGACCTGATCTTCGACGCGACAACTTGTTCGTTGCAGGTCAACCACAACATCGAGGATAGTCCCAACGATGTGGCGTGTCAATCGGTCAACAGTGACGAGCACTTTCATCAGGTTATCCGTAAAACAACTTCAGGGTCGATAAGGAAAAAATCGCGCAAGAGGAGAGCCAAGAGGAGTAAAAATGCCGACGTTAAGAGACAGAACTGGGACGATAACAAAGCGGGTGCTGAATTACCCATTAGTTGTGCCAGTGCGCCCGATATCAGGCAGAAAAGTGGCGAGAATGGCGATTTGTTGGACGGCGACATTTTGCCCATCTTTCAGCAACTCATTGCACAAAAACACCAACAGGAGCCGGACGAAAACGACCTTCACAACAAAATGGCGTCGTGTCCCAACCTGTCGATCAAGTGTGATGTTGTCGAATATATCTGAGTGTTTTGTTGGAAAAAATTCAATTCCAACTTTTCAGTTTCGTTGACTATTTTCTGAGCATGATTCTCCTTATCATGAAGGGCTTCGGTGTCACCTATCGCGCATACTGCTCATTTTTTGTAAACACCATGTAAGGATAATGTTCATTTCATATGATTGGGATATTAACACACTTTAAAAACAGAATATATGAAATACAGCTGTTATCAAATTCACCGCATTTTAAACTTCTGCTAAACTACGACAGATTAGCAGAATTTGTATTTAACGTTAATTGCAATTTGCATTGCATAACGCTGATTGCATTCTTTCAATTTTGCTAATTTCTATTTTTTAATTTATGAAATATTAATTTTATTTTTTTATATATGAAATTATTGAAATTGTGAATTATTTAATTCATTAAGTATAATGACGCCAAATCTGGTATGGATTCAGAGAAATGATATGGTTCCATTAAAATTAATTTAACAGTAAAAGTAATCAGCGGTGGTGCTAGTGAAGCAGATGTACGGATCAGCGCAAATTTCCGTCTCGTGCGGAGACAGCGCGACTGCGGGCCATCAACAAAAAAATTCAGTTTGTCATTAGGAAATTATATGAAGCTCGTCGCGTTGGTAACATATGGCATCGACTCTCACGTGGGCGTCTCAATTAAAAAATAAGCTCTCGTCTCCACGCTTCCTCTGAATCGCGGCTCCTATCCGACCCTAGCTATGCTGCAGCACATTTAGAACGACACTGTGGGTCCCACGAGTTGAGTGTCTGTGTTACCAAGGCAATTTTAATTGAATTAAGATCCGATGATTGCCTGCCTTTCGGTATATAAAGCACACACCGGTACGAACAGAAAAAGCGAATTAAAATTGCAACAGCCCCATCCCCCAGTACGTTCTTACGAAAAGTTCTGTTTCAGTTACCATGGCAACCGTTATATAGCTTCCGTGCGAGCGCTTGCCACTGTCATGTCTTTAACAATACACCATCCTCTCGTCTCCATGGCAAGGGGATCATTGAAATTTTAAATCCTCGATCTGTATAACTTGTCAAAGAATCCGTAACTGGATCCCGTTGGCACTTTGCTAAGTAAACATGAGAGTATATTGCGTATGTAGAATTCATTAGTTTATGTATGATGTACGTAAATGGTAAAAGTCAAGGTCCTATACGGGATAACTGTGTCTATGTAAAGTATGAATTCTTATATAACGTTTGTGAAGTTAACAGAACCTGGGAAACGAGGATTTTGAAACATCCGTAACGGTTGCTGCGAGTTGCGCGCATCAATAGTTTCTTACTCGCTTTCTTAGAAACTTGCAGTTTATTGACGGGTATTGGGAAAAACTTTTGATGGCAGATCGATAAACTCGGTCAACTTGCAAGGAATTCTTCTGGTAAATAAATATATCGCAATGAAAAAAACTGTGCCCACCTTAAATTTGCACTGATAAACAAATAAGTTTTGTAGGTAAGTTTGACATAGTAAATAAATATGAGTTTCTAACGTTCTTTCTTACAATGAGTGAAATCGAGACTCAAACAAGGGGTGCTGCTAATTGGTTGTGAATGCGCTTTTAAATTGTAACGGTCATCTGCATTTGAAAAACGGTACTCCGACGCCACCTAGCGGCCGTTCAATAAACCTTTTTAAGTTGGGAAAGTGGGTGGGACGGGGATTTTGCTCGCATCCGCATGTCGTAATCAAGGCCAAGGCTCTCTGGTTGCGGCTGAGCTCTGTTCTCTCTCTGGTCTAATCGCCGTTAACAAACCAGCTTTAAGAGTGACTCATACGTTCGGTCCAGTCGCAATCACTCTGAACCCGAATCGCAGCCCAGCTAACGTTCATATCAAAACAGCAGCTCTTCTTCTTCATCTCTGTTGTAAAGGTAAAAGGCGTATCTGAATGTAAACAAACCGCGTGAAAGTGAACCAGAGCGAACTGGCAATCGCAATTTCTGATAAAGAAAGGGCGTAAATGCGCTTTTTGTAAAAATTAAAAACAGACTGTTGAAAATATTTTTATTATCAACCGTTTATCAAGCATACTGATGATGTTTTCTCCAGGCATTTTTTTTCATGTATCTTAATCTTAATCCTATTTGTTCTGTTCACTAGGTCGACAAGTATAGATCAACGCAGAAGCAGGAAGTTCTAAAGTAACAGAATGGGACAGTTTCGTCGTGTACCAGTCGTACTGGTGTTGGTTTTACTCTCCGTGATTCAGATCAGCTCGGGTATCATCAGTTTTATAGCGTAATTGAGCGTTGGGTTTCATCAGATTCTCTGTGTTATAGTTTCAGGGTCGACATGCAAACGAAAGACGCTTCTGGGTTACAAGGAGAGGTTCAGGTGCCCCGAGCCAGGTCAGCCGAACGATCACACGGAATGCTGTGGCGACGATGATCGCGAGTTTTGCTGCAAGCCGCTCTTCAGTGACGAAGACCTAAAAGTCATAACCGAAAAGTAAGAATTATGCCGCGGGGAAGCATGCCACCCACATCCTTTTTTATAACGGTGATTGTATGAGACGTCTGTGTTAAATACCGTCCCGTAGTACCCTACTAAAACGTTTCTGTTCACCGCTTCTAACGATTTTGCTTTTAGCAGTGGGTCTCAACCTCATGCCAGCGGCTTGAGTCTGAAAAAACCATTCAAAAGGTTAGACCAATAGTTAGCTAAGACGAGAGCACATTCCGCCGGGAGATTATCATGCTGAGATTAAAGAAAACACAGCTAACGATACCCTTAAATGCAAACTAGTTTAGTTGTTTTTACCAAGTTAATAAGTGGTATAAGTGAATACTATTAAATACTATCTGGTAATTAAGTTATGCCTTATTTTAATGAAATGCATTCATTTGTGGCTTGTATTGCAGTATCGGCACCATCCTGGGCGTCATCGTCGGGGTCGTTGCATTCGTCATCGTGTGCTGCGTTATCTGCTGCTGCATCTGCCCGTGCTGCCTTCTCTATAAAAGACGACATCGTGGAAACGTCTATCAATGTAATTATCAATCACCTTACAGTTATATTTAACTGCAGCTATTTCTGTTTAACTTTAATTTAATTACATTCACTAACATTTACTTGTTTCACAGCAGCAACGCCCACTGCCGCTACAAACCAGTCCTACCCAACGCAGCCAGGAGTCAATGCGACCGTTGCCCCGGCTCCTGCTGCTCCTGCCGCTCCCGCTGGTGCACCTCCGCCGGGCTTTACTGGTGCCGGGGATTATCCCTACCCGCCGCAACCCGGCTACCCACCGCAACCCGGCTACCCGCCACAGTACCCGCCGCAGTACCCGATGCAACCTGGTTACCCGGTGCAACCGCAGAGCTATCAGATGAATCAATACCCTCCTGGTAAATAATTATTCAATATAATTAAGTTAAATTCTCTTTTGTTATCCGTTTCTCATGATAATCATGAAGTATATATTTGGTATATTATCTGTTTTATGAATGGTTTAATTTGTTAAAATTTTTTTGAAATGGCGATAGTTTTAAACCGAGTTAATATTTCTGTTAATTGTCCTTATGATTTTGCATCGGACGCTTTAAAGGTGATTTTAATATTGTTTTTTCTTGTTTATTTTTTTAATTAGAACAACCGCCTCCGTATCCGGCTAATGATGCCTACCAGAAGCAAGCTCCTTTCAATCCCAGTTACTAATTACGCAGTCTGCCGTTCAGCGTGCACAATGAGATTTTTTCTTGCCCTTAATTTTTTTGTTGTTGATATAATACGACTTTCTCGTCTTTTTTCTCTCTGACACATCTAAGCTTAATTCGATATTAACCCAATCGGTTTACTCCTTCTCTGTGAACTTAGACACGCCCACTACCTATTAAACTAACCTTCTCAAGCAATCTCATCATAATTCCCGCCTGTGTAAGTAATTGGCCTCATCTGAAATGCTGTCGTGCTGGGGGGGGGACTGTAACCAAGGAAATTACATTATTAAAAATTTAATTGTTTTAATTTGTAAGCCGGTTTTGAATTTTTGTCCCTCCGTTCTGTCTCTCGACTATAATGGTGAGCTATTTTTGTTCTCCGTCGAATGACTGCCTGTGTCTCTTAATTAAGCAAAGCAAAACAAGAGCTTTGTGCGGTTGTGCCCTTTGTTGTCTGGAACTGGAAAGGATTTTTTTTCGCCTTCGTTTTCTCCGCTATTCATTCTTCTGGAAGGTAAAATAAGATCGTCAAGTTTTCCTCTTCCTTTCTTTCCCCCCAGTGTTTATTACAAATGGCGATCCATTGAAACGATTGAACGCAGATTGTCCACAACCAGCAAAGAACAGTTTTACACACGAAGGTATATTACATTTGTCAACTTAAAAAAAATTCAATTATGTAAAAAAAGTTCGGAACAGCTACTTTGTCAGATATTCTCAGTTGGAATCATGGTAACTTACACGAATTTAATGGCGGTAAGACAGTAAAAGGGAAAGAAGAAGTTGTACGAAAACACCGAGGATTGTATACGTCGATGCTGTTCTGAAGGAAGTACCGTGACTGTCCACCTGAATGGCAGCAGCTTCATCACCTAACAAAATACTGGTAAGTTCATGCAATTGTATAAGGTTATGTAAGAAATGGATGCCGTTCTAATGGAGTTTGAATGGCCAGTCTGTTGAATCAGTCCTTCTCATAACTTATACTTATGTTTGTGTAAGTATCGATCAGTATCTTAAATTGAAATTTCGGTACCTGTTGAAACAACGTATTAATCCCAAAATTTTCACTGGATTAACGAAGCTGAACGGATCAACTTTTAAGTCGACTTAATCTGCAGTTCAGTAGCAATAACTTATGCCGGTTTTGCTCAAACTGAATACCCTTAAACGGAAGCGAAAGCAAAGTACCTTCATTAGTAGTTAGTACGTTACACCTGCTAATAGACTTGGCTAATGCTACTTTCTAGCTTAGTAATAGGTCTGCTGGTTAGCTTACCTTCTGATAAGTAGACCGTAGCGCTTGCTGACGGAGCGTTAGAAGGAGAGCAGGTGAAGAATCCCGAATCCGAGTCGGTAGCGTGCGAAATGGTCAATTGGCTAACCACTTGGTCCCCGTGGTGGAGCGTGGCTGTCGAAACGTGAATTCTACCGTCGTGTACGGAGTCGTAGTTAACCATGCGGTTGTCGTGGTACCAAAACACGAACTGAGGTGTCTCTACTACCTGTTTTGATCATTTACGACTTAGTCTGGTTTGCTAGTTGTGTCACCCGTGGGGTGGCTGTACTAGTTTACTACTTTCCTAGTACTTTATAGCGTAGTTTTGATCAACGAACTTAATCTGGATATTGCTGATGGTTGATCAAAGTACTGAACAGTGAAATAGGAAAAAAGGATTACGTTGTCGATTATGCAGACTAGTTTAATAGTGCTGCCTCTGTCGACGTGATACTCTCCGCCGCCGACAATAGTTGCCCTCGGCACTAGAACTGTCACGTTGTAAGAATAGGTTAGGATGCCTGTTGCTGTGGATACCTAAACATGAAACGTATATTAAGTAGTTAAAAACTGTAGTAGTATTAATTATAGTAGTGGAAATGGTAGTGGCCGTGGTAGTAGTAGTCGTGATAGTTGTAGTAGTCGTAGTAGTAGTAGTCGTAGTCGTAGTAGTCGTAGTTGTAATAGTAGTAGTAGTAGTAGTAGTCGTAGTAGTAGTAGTAGTAGTAATAGTAATAGTAAGTTATAGTAGCAGTAGCAGCAGTAGTTTGCACACTAGCGATCTGATAGCTGTAGTAGTAGTAATAGTAGTAAATAGTATGAGATTGCCAGTCGTCACAGATACTAGTACTAGGATCATAATTACTGGTGCTTTCATTCACTAGTTGTCTAGGTAATGAATTAAATGTTTAGGTGATGTAAGTTATCAGTCATCGCGATGGCGGGGTAGTATTGTATGTCGATCTTGTATGTTTCTGCTAAGTTTGTTTTACAAGATTGATATCATTTTAATAACTAGCCATTCCTGACTCCTTACTTTCTTGCCAAGTATAATTGGATAATCTATACAGCCAGTGATCTGCGAATATTAGCTGTTTTTTTTAAAGCTCTTCAGTCTACAGTTTGTGAACCTATTTCGTGACTTAGAACCGTCGAGGTAGACTTCAACCTTGAACTGAACCAAACTGAACCCCGTAGAAAAAATATTGGGACTCTGAAATGGTTCACAACCTTTTTTAATATTCAAGTCGTACAAGGATGTCCAAAAGAGTCTTTCATCAATCTATCTTGGTTCCTACCTAACCGTCCTGTGAACAACACAACTGAACCTTCAGTTTCGTACCAAATTTGTCACAGATAGCATCGTTAACAGGGTGACGGCAGCTTTAGCTATTCAATTGGAGAACGTTAGTGACTTTGAAATTGATGCAGTTGGAAGTGAGAAAAAAATTGAAGTGAAAACACTCGTTAGTTTTTTTCTCATTTGTTTCGTACGGTCGACATTTTAAAACCACTGACGTGTAAACAACCAGTTTGGTACTGACAGCTCGTCTACAGGAAATTAAAAGTTCGTGCGATCTAAAGGTAAGCTTAACAGACAAACTGTTTTACGACTAGAATGTTGTTAATGTGAGAAATACTAGACAAGAATAGGTTTCTCGTTTTAAATTCCAACGGACCAAGAACGAACATACGATTCAGAATTGGTTTTCGGTGGTACATATGTGTACAGTAATATATATGGCTGCAACGTGCAAGTCGTCAGAAGATGCAATATTATAATGAACCAAACTTGAACCAAGATGTTAAACCTGCGGTTTATTACGAATCGAAGCGGATTTGGAACCGCGCTTTTTGAGATGAACCGTAAACCTGAGTAGTTCAACTAAGAGTTATCTATTTAGGAATGATCTGTCTATCTATCTGTCTATCTGTCTATCTGTCTATCTACTATCTGTCTATCTGTCTGTCTATCTGTCTATCTGTCTGTCTGTCTGTCTGTCTGTCTGTCTGTCTGTCTGTCTGTCTGTCTGTCTGGCTGTCTATCTATCTATCTGTCTATCTATCAATCTACCCACTACTGCCTAGAGCAGTTCCTTACATTAATACCTAGAAAGTAAAACATACTCATGATTCTAGTATGTGCTTATAATCTATGAATAACTACGTGATTCGGTTTCTAGAAACCACGTTTTTTTCAGCTATAAACTTTACCTGACATTCGTAAAGTTCGCTCTCCGTTAACAACACATATTTGATCTGCAACGTCCATTCACCACTGTGGTCCGCGTGATACACTCGAAACCTCTTGTCATTAAAGTATGACGTTCTTCCAGACGCCAGGATCCTGAAATCTCTGCGGCGTATCCAGGAAACCTGCAGCACAGTAGTTGGTCAATTGGAACCAAAACCACAAATATCCAACCTGAGATCATTTACCTGTATGTCTTCTCCAATAGGGACGGGGCAGCGCAGGTAAGCAGTGCCACCTAGCGGTACTTGAACGTGAAGTTCTCTTTGGTTCGTCGGGTATACATCCGGAGATCGTGTCTTAGGGTTTTCTATACCGCTACCTGTTGAATGATTGAAAACAACGATCTATAGTCGAACCTGTAATCTAGGTTTCAAACCAATTTACAAGTTATGCAGCGTCACATACAGGGATTATTAATGAGCTAGCAAATCATAGATACCTTGATCTGGTTCCTTGGCCGAGGTTAACTTAAACGCCACCAGAACGACACATATCCAAGCGTGCATTTCGTCAGTTATCTTTCCAGTTCCAGCTTTAATGCTTGTTCATAGCTTGGTGATCATGACGCTAGTCCTGTTTCATGGAAATAGCACTATTACATTTGAAAACTGCTAGAGTTTCAACGACTAGCGAGGTAGCGACGATAACATACTGGTTAAAAATATGTGTAGATCGTATTAAGTCCAGCGTGCAAGTTTCAAATCGTATGCGTGTAGAATGAACGAACTGGCAACGCCGCTCCACACGCGGTCTTCACAGTTTCAATATGGCTTCAAGATAATGCCAATAAAAATTTTTTTGGCAAACTACAGTCTTGTTGAGGTTTCCAACGTATAGAGAAAAACACGCTGGTTTAGATTATGTATAGGTCGTACTATTAAATTCGGTGTGTCAGTATAAAATTCAATGCGTCTGAAAATGACAAACTGGCAACGCCGCTTCACACCGTTATCTCCAGGCGCCAGGTGCTTTCATTCAAAAACTCTTGCACCAAACATGATACATATATATATATATATATATATATATATATATATATTGTATCAAATAAGGCTTATAACTTGCTTTAATTAATGCCGATGAAATTGTCAAGTGGATTTTAATTACTTAAAATGCCACAGGGAAACTGCTACAAATGACGGTTTAATTACACTGTCGTGTAGGATCAACTATGGCGTTGGCAAGTTTGCAAATTAATTAATTAGTAACAACGACTTACGTGTGGGTCTCAGGGAGGGAAAAAAAGCTGCTATTCAGTTCGCAACTTCACTTGACGTGGAAACTCAGCTGCAACGGTGGGGATTTACTCGTACCGAGCAGCGAATTTACCCAGTGCTTTCAAAGAGCAGAAATCGGCGCTAATTGGATCATTTAAGCCGCAATTATAATTCAGCAATTACCTTAATAGGATCTCATACATAGCTTTAATCACTATGCTAATATGCATTTCTGATTGCCAGACTTGCCAAAAAACGAGCCATTTTACTATCTGTATTTAGCTTTCATTGTTTTGTAATTGACCAGACTGAGGTGCCATAGGTTCTTCCGTGTCTATGGTAACCGCATCCGGATGGAACATCGAGACCCATACAGACAGATTCCAAGAAGCAGACGACAAATTTTCCTTGTTATATGACGTAATAGTCATGTGATATAGAGGTGAAGACCGTGCCTTGAATAATGACGCTGAAAAGGGTTTCGTAATCTCTATTCACCAACGTGTTATAAGAGAAGCTTGTTAATAGGCTAACCGCCTTGGCTGATGACGCAATGGTCACGTGATATATGCATCAGCGGTGAGGACTAAACTAACGAGGCTACGGAAG
Organism: Leptestheria dahalacensis; assembly: GCA_022114935.1. Lineage (NCBI taxonomy): Eukaryota > Metazoa > Arthropoda > Branchiopoda > Diplostraca > Leptestheriidae > Leptestheria > Leptestheria dahalacensis. The sequence goes on along the minus strand of JAIQCU010001110.1, from coordinate 10,638 downwards.
TACCTATAACTCTTTCGTTCCTGGCTGCAATCTTTACATACAACTGATCTCTTGTAGCTACCAATTAGCTTCGAATGACGTCATCTAGCAAAAACCTTTACTCAGAAATAATACTATTGCATAACGTATAATGAGGTTATAAAACAATACGGACATGATATTGTCTGTAAAAAAAAGCCATGAAGAAATAATACAGGGTTGCACGAGTTCGTGTTGAAACATCGAGTTGTGTTTTGTAGGTTTACAATTTGCCAACCCACGGTTGTTGTTCATAATTCAGGCTTTTTGAAATGACCAAATGGCAGGTCGAACTTAAGCTGATTTTATTGTTTCGTGACGGTTGAACCCGGTGAACGTTTATTTGGAAATCGCATGACCCATTGAACGTCCATGGAAAACACTGGAGTTACAGAACAGGATACATGTTCTTTCTGGAGAACCTGATAACGTATTACACGAAAGTTTGAACTTCATCTTGACTTTCCATGTACTATATGACATGATTCAAGAGTCATTGCAGTTGAGGATACACATAATTACAAGTTTGGTACAAGTTTGCTCGCTGGCAAAGCAGAAGATGCGAGTCTGTCTTACTTGGCTTCCAGAGATCCACTAGAAGCTTTAAACTTCAGCAAGGTGCCTCAAAGCCAATGAAGAAGACTAATTAACATCGTTTTATAACGAAATGTAATTAGTAAGCAGAATATGAACATTGTATTACGTATTTATGATTTAAAACTATGTAAACTTATCTATCTATCTATCTATCTATCTATCTATCTGTCTATCTGTCTGTCTGTCTGTCTGTCTGTCTGTCTGTCTGTCTGTCTGTCTGTCTGTCTGTCTGTCTGTCTGTCTGTCTGTCTATCTGCCTATCTGTCTATCATCTGTCTATCTGTCTATCTGTCTATCTGTCTTTCTGTTTATCTGTCTATCTATCTGTCTATTTGCCTATCTGTCTATCATCTGTCTATCTGTCTATCTGCCTATCTGTCTATCATCTGTCTATCTGTCTATCTATCTGTATATCTATCTGTCTATTTATCTATCTGCCAATCTATGTCTCTAATTATTATATCCTCCAGTTTGTCTATCTACCCATCCATCTATCCACCCATGTATCCATCTGTCCATCTATCCTCTATCTACCACACTTCTGTGTTATCTACCACATTTAAAAAAGTCGTATTGTTAAAGTCGCTTGGATAACTCGCGACAAGGAACTTGTAGATACAACAATAGGTTCGTGAATACCAACAGCAACAGCGCAATGTCCTATCAAGAGAACGAACAACAGCAAACTCTGTATACCTTGTCTGAATGAGCACCATTTGCTGCATCACACTTACAAACAAAGAATGTCACGGGAATTTTTACAATTTGTGCTCTTAAGGATAATAAATATCAGGATGGTCTCCAGTAAACAACCAGTATACTCTCTCTTTATTACGCCAATGAGGAACAATACTACCGTGCGACCAGTGCAGCACACCAAAGAGTTTTCTACCGTATAATATTAACCAATGATTTACGGTCCTAATATGATGCATTTATTGGTTCCTTCCCAGTTCATCTGCAGGATTGCTAATATCGAGTTACCGATATCTTACCAGGAAAGAAAGGGACTAAGTAAATAAAATGAATGTATACGAAGTAAGAATTAGTTTAATACTTATCAGTCATCTATCATTCAACTGTTTATGAATTACTTTACTTATTATTATAATTCATAAGTTTATTTGACAATAATCCGCATAATTGAAAAAAGAACAAATAATTAAAGAAAGAAGAGATCCAATACGCTGCCATGTGGCCTTTTAAAATTGAACCGAACTACCTAGCTGTTCATCTATGTATCCATTTATCTATTTGTCTATCCGTCTATCTATCTATCTATTTGTCTGTCTATCTGTCGGTCTATTGATCGTTTATCTATGTGATCTATGTATCGGTCCACCTATAGGTTTATCTATTAATCTATCAATCTACCTAGCTCTCTATGGATCTATCTGTCTACCTACCTATATGTACCAGTCTATGAATTTATAAGCCTTATTCTATTTCATCTATCTATCTATCTATGTATCTATCTGTGTATCTATCCATTTATCCATTTGTCTATCCGTCTATCTGTCTATCTATTTGTCTGTCTATCTGTCGGTCTATTGATCTTTTTATCTATGTGATGTATGTAGCTGTCTATCTATCGGTCCACCTATAGGTTTATTCTACCTAGCTCTCTATCGATCTATCTGTCTACCTACCTGTCCGTACCAGTCTATAAATTTAATACCTTATATATTCATCTATCTATCAATTTATCTATCTATCTATCTATCTATCGATCTATCTATCTATCTATCTATCTATCTATCTATCTATCGATCTATCTATCTATCTATCTATCTATCTATCTATCTATCTATATGTCTGTCTGTCTGTCTATCTATCTATCTATATGTCTGTCTGTCTGTCTGTCTGTCTGTTTGTCTATCTATCTATCTGTCTATCTATCTGTCTATATATTTATGTATCTATCTATCTTATCTGTCTATCTATTTATTTATCTATCCAATCTGTCTGCCTCTCTGTCCATCGGATTGAATAGTATATCGAAGCGGGAAAGGACATAAGAATGTTTCTTTTAATAAGATTGTTGGAGCGTCTTCCTCGGTTATCAATGTCTTGCATATATGAGTTTTCCTTTTCATTATTATTTATTGGCCCTCTCGGAACAAACGAGAGAATTCTCCTCTCTCTTTCTCTCCTTCTGGCTTTAAAAGATTATTGGAGAAGTTACCAGGCAACCGTGGTTGCGCGCTCTCAATCATTTACATTGCACGTCTCGTTACAGAGCTTTCACGTTTAACGTTTTTACATTTCTGGTTCTGTTTTTCATCGATTCTTAGACCAACAAACAATTAAACTGAGTTAATTTATAATGTATCATCGGTAAGAGTAGTCAGTATTGATCAGTTGGCTCATCTATCCATTGCGTTACATGTATTCCTTAGCTATAGAGCGCGGTTACTGTACGGTCAATCTAGTCATCTATACAACATCTGTGTAATCTATGTATCTATTTATCTATCTAACTATCTGTCAATCTATCTGTCTGTCTATTTGTCTATCTATATATGTATCTATCTATGTTTCTATGTATCTCTCTACATTATTTATCCGTCCGTCCAACTGTCTATCTATTTATCTATCTATCTATCTATCTATCTATCTATCTATCTTTCTACCTTACCTATATCTCTATCTATCTACCCTATCTATCCATCTATCTCTATCCATCTATCTGTCTGTGTGTCTGCCTAACTATTTACTAATCCATCTATCTGTCTATCTAACTACATATCTGTCTACCTTTCCATCTACCTCTATTTATCTATATGTCTGTCCGTCTGCTTATCTATCTTCCAATCTATCTATCCATCTATCTATTTATCTATCTATGTATCTATCTATCTATCTATCTATCTATCTATCTTTATCTATCTCTCGCTCTCTCTCACTATCTATCTCTCTGTTTTATCAAATGTTTTATCTATCTGTTTATCAAACTGACTGCTTCTCTATCTAGACATAGAGATATGTCATATCAATTGCATAATACTAATAGATAGATACAGGTTCTCTGTACCAGAAACAGATTAGCAAAATCTTCTAGCACTTCGTTTCATTCAAATGTAAATATTATTCTGATCAATACCATTTGCTTACTACCAAAGTTAATGCATCGTTTTTTAAGTATGTTTTTCAAGACATCGCGTGATAAAGCTGTGACCTGTGCTAACCTTTTGACAGGTTGACGGGTTGCTCTTACGCACTATGGGGAGCCGAATCCCCCCCGACACGTGTCAGTGGGTTATCAGTGCGACACCTTCATCGACAGGCTTAAAATTTACGCCATTAAAATAAAGAGAGATATTCTAATAATACACTTAAATTCATCGCTAAAATAGTCTTATAACAAAATTTACGTTACAATACTCCTGTATAGTTCGATATGCATTAGTAAAGTTTTAGTATACCATTAATCTGAGCTTAGTTAATCAAACAGGACTTTCTAATTAATTGACTTTAAAACCTAATTATCTTATCAGCATTAAATTACTGATTGTAGGTAAATGAAGGACCTACCTTAGCACTTTCCCGTCGCTGGTAATTCAACCTTCAGCTTTGACAAACTAAACCGCTGCCAATGAATCTTGAGCGGGGAAAAGCTGTCGATGACAGATTGCGTGCGACTGGAACAGAGAAATGTGGAATCTGCCTCTTTGGTGCGCGTCGTGTGTTTAGCGTCTTGCTTATTTGCGCATGACAGCAATCTTTTTCTCTGTGTATTCTTCGTTTTAAATTACACTATGGTGACCTTGCTGTAACATTCAGTAACAGTCAGCAAGGTTATTGGTAATTAATTAGATATCTTTATTAATGGTTGACGCCGTGGAGTTGGGTTCTGTCAGGAGAGTTCTGGTGCAAAAGTCAAAGCTGAATTGAATCTTAAAATCGATAGATAGATAGATACATAGACAGATAGATAGATAGATAGATAGATAGATAGATAGATAGATAGATAGATAGATAGATAGATAGATAGATAGATAGATAGATAGATAGATAGATAGATAGATAGATAGATAGATAGATAGATAGATAGATAGATATGTTAAGGCTAAACCTTAAACGGAGGACCACCAACACACGTGTTGGAAAACTGGGTTTATTTCAGCTCGAACAGGACCGTTACCTTATTGTACGATCAGCTTCCAGCTCTGCCTTAAGATGATTTTCTTTCGAAGCTAGGGTGAATACTGCCCGAGAACTGTTTCTCTGTTTCACTCAATAAGTCGGGTGAAAGGGAAAGGCAGAACTAGTGGGCGTCATGTGCAATATGGTAACGGTCAACAAGGTTGTAAAACTACATCACACAAACACTTTCATTAACACTTCTAAGACATTCTACTTCACTAAAGTTTAATACGAATTCAAGTTTTCGCCGAAACATTCTCCCCCTGGCAAGTTCCCGCTTCAAAGGGATACTTGCTCTCCTCGAGAAGGCAGATCTTCTGAACGGGTCTGGTGTATTCGCCATTCGTAGTCGTCACCTTCACAGCCCGCACTAGCTTGTCTGCTCCTGGGAATACTTCGATGATCCTGCCAGTTGGCCACTTTCCTCGAGGAACGTTGGGTTCAATGAGAAGTACTGTATCTCCTACTGCAATGTTCCTTTCTCGGGTACGCCATTTACCCCTAGGTATCAGCGTAGGCAGGTAATACTTTCGCCAGAGGTCCCAAAAGACTCCGGCAAGACGCTGGACCTCTCGATAACGCTGGCGAGGGTGGGGGTGGTTAAAGTTTCCTACCGGAGGTGAAACGCTTCCAGTTCGTCCCAATAGGTCATTCGGCGATAAGGGTCTTAAATCTTGCGGATCGTTGCTAGAGTACGTAAGAGGTCGCCCATTTAAAAAAGACGTGATCTCGAACAGAAACGTCCGTAGCATTTCGTCCGTCAGGTTCCGACACGTCAGCTTCTCCTCTTCCAGAGTCCGGTACAATGCCCGTTTTGCCGATTTTACCAGACTTTCGTGCGCACCACCGAAGTGAGGAGCGCTTGGTGGTTGGAACTTCCACTGCATTCCGGATTTCTTGGCGAAGGAGTCCCCCGCCTTCTCGACCTCTTTCCGAAGTTCTCTCTCAGCGCCAACGAAGTTGGTTCCATTGTCTGAGTACACTTGTTCGAGGGTTTCCATGAAGCGCTACAAAGCGACGCAAGACCAGTATAAAGTCGTCCGCTGAGAGTGACCGTGCCAGATCTATGTACACGGCTCTCGTCGTCAGGCAAGAGAATAAGGCGCCGTATCGCTTCACTCGGTGGTTTCGACCGTAAAGTACTTCTAGCGGCCCAAAATAATCCACTGAAGTGTGCGAAAACGGCGGGCAGCCGATGGCAAGTCTCTCTCCAGGTAAGGCTGCCATTAGCTGCTTTGCTGGTTGCGCAGTTTCCTTCTTACATTGTTCGCAGGACCGGCGCACCTTCTTCACAAGTTCCCGTCCTCTGAGTACCCAAAAATGCTGCCGAAGATCTGCTAGGACTCTCTCGGTACCTGCATGGCGTGCTCTTTTGTGGAATTCTTCCACTATCAAGGTAGTCAGCGCGTGTTTTGCTGGTAGGATGACTGGATGACGGTTATCGTAAGGCAGCAAAACCTTCTCAATGCGGCCCCCCACTCGCAGTAACCCGTCAGCCCCCAAGAACGGAGAAAAGCTTGCCACAACTGAACTTTTCTTCAGTCCTCTTCCAGTCATCACGTCCGAGATATCCTGACTGAAGGCTTCTTCTTGACACTTCCGCAGTAATACGCGGAACTCTTCGTTAATGTGGGTAAACCCACGGGTGCTCTCTTTGTCCGCTGTGTTCCAATCCAGCATCTCTGCATTTACCCCCTGAAGTTGGAGACTGCGGCATTCAAATGCAGGCCGTAGTTCTTCGTCGTTCTTCATCCACGGCAAATCCTTCGGCCACAGATCTTTTTGCGAATATAGAAATTCAGGCCCTTCAAGCCACACGGTTGGTATCAGATCTTTTGCTTCTTGGGCCGATCTGGTAGCTAAGTCGGTCGGATTCAGCTTCCCAGGAACGTAGCGCCACTCTGACGGCTCCGTGAGGGTTTGGATTTCTCCAATGCGGTGGCTTACGTATGGTTTGTAATACGTGGCCGTAGCACGAATCCAGTTTCTCACGCAAAAGCTATCGGTCCAAAAGTGTCGCCCTTGAATTTCTCGGGAGAATCCTTCCTTCGCGTAGCTGGCAAGTCGGGATCCTAATAACGCTGCCTGAAGCTCCAGCCACGCCACAGAGACGGCTTTCAAAGGCGCTAACTTAGTCTTTGCAAAAACAAGCGAGATCACAACGCGACCGCTGGAATAGACGTTCCTGAGATAGAGAGCCGCTGCGAAGGCTTCTTCCGATGCATCGCAGAACGTGTGCAGCTCAGAACATTCAAGAGTTTCTCTGAACAGGCACTGAGCTATTTTTACCCCTCTCAACTCGACCAAACGTGAAATCCACGTTTGCCACCAATACCTTGCGGGATCCGGAATCTCATCATCCCAGCTTAAACCCTGAAGTCCTAGCTGCCTGAGCTTAATCTTGGCCTTGGCTACAACGGGAGCCACGAGGCCGAGAGGATCGAAGATTCTGGCCAATTTTCGAAGGAGTCCACGCCTATTGAACGTAGTTTCTTCGCTCGAGTCCACCTCGAAGTATAAAACGTCCGAAGCTGGTGACCATTTTACGCCAAGAACTTTCGCACCTTCGCCTTCTTCTCCCAGAGCATGTGAGGAAATAGTGGAGGACTCACCGCCCAGTGCTTCCAGCACAGCTGGTGAATTTGACAGCCATATTTTGTCAAATGAAAGTCCCCCTGAGACAAGACGTCACGTACATCACGCGCTCGTGCAATAGCTTCCTCTTCTGTCCGGGCGCTGTCCAAGTAATCATCCACATAAAGATTATTGTAAATGGCGTTGACTGCTTCCGGTTTGCCTTCACCGTGGTCTCTTGCCGTCCTTCTGGTCGTATGGATGGCGACAAAGGGCGAGCAACAATCGCCGAAAGTTAGACGGTCCATCTGGTAAACAGCAATCTTTGTCGGATCCTTTTCTACCCAGAGAAAGCGATGAAAACGTGCATCTCTCTGAGTCATTCGAATGCGACTAAACATGGCCTCTATGTCAGCCGTGAAAGCTACCTCGTTTCCTCGAAATCGCATTAAAACGACTGGTAGCTGAGTCTGCAGCGGTGGACCGGATAGCAAAGCATCGTTCAGACTCTTCCCACAGAAACGTGCTGCTGCGTCGAAGACTACTCTCAACTTGCCGCGCTTGAACGGAGATTTGTACACTCCGTGATGCGGCAGGTAATATTGAGCTGGTCCTCTGAGTTCTTCTTCATCGGTGATCCTACGAGCGTAGCCCTCACTGACATACTTTTCCATCGCCTTTCGGTAATCCAACTCGTAGGTTTGGTCTGACTTAAACCTTGCGAGTAAGCCTTTGAGACGTTGCTCCGCTAGGTGTTTGTTGTCGACTAAAACAGGTTCTCCCACTTTCCACGGTAGGCAGACTTCATACCCTGGATTCATGAACCTGGTTCCCTTTTCGACTATTTCTACTGCTCTTTCGTGTTCAGGCAGCAGTTTGACCGAACCATTTGTCTCTGTACCGTATGCTTCTGTATCACAGAAACGGCGAAATTCTTGAGCCAATGACGAATCGTGATCTTGTAGTAGTAAGTTGAGTCTCCCTCCTCCGCGTCGCAAAGGACTGCTTCTAGTCTGTCCGCGGACTACCCAACCTAACCTCGTCCTAAATGCATAGGGCTCCCCCTCCTTGCCGGACCGCACTTCCAAAGGAGCAATGAGGTCGGCATTATCCAGCCCTAGCAGCAAATCAACTTTGCCTCCTACCTCCTGCAACGGTAAATCCGAAAGGTGCAACCATCTTTTCTTCAGCCTTGGCCATGGGACTAAAGGCACCGACTCACAAATCTTCGGAAGAGTCCGCGCTACGACAAGAAGATTGTCTTCGTTTGGTGCGGCCTGAAGAGACAAAGTCACAGAACTCGACATGACCTCCTTTGCTATGCCGGCCGCACAGTTCAGGCGGAACGGCTCCATCGACCCAAGAATGTCCGCCTTCTCTGCCAGGTCCTGTCTAACCAAGGTGGAATCACTGCCTTCGTCGACAAGTGCCGTAGCCACAACGCTTGATCCATTCAGGCAGACAACTTGCACCATTAGGACCCCAAGAGTTACGGCAGGCAGAGTAGCCTGAATGGAGTTCGTGTTGCCGGCAACCACGCCTGAAGTGGCTGGAGAAGATGCAGCTGGACTCGTTTCGTGCAGCAGACGATGATGCTTCCGTTTACAGCCGTCGATGCCGCAATCCTTGGACTTCTGACATTCGTTCATTCGATGGCGTCCGCCTAGGCATCCGTAGCATAGTCGTTCCTTCGAAGCTAGTCTCAAGCGATCAGCAACAGCGACTTTCTTAAATTCCTTGCAATCCCACAGAGCATGCCCGCCCTGACAACAGGAACATTTTAGCTCGTTTCCCGAAGCGACGTTCGCCCTTCCGGTGGACGATGTTCTAGCAAAACTTCTTTCCCTTTTCGGGGCCTGTTCCTCAGCGAGGTCGTAGGCGTTTTGATAGGCCCCGCAGCTCGACCGCATAACCAGCGTCCGAAGTCCATTAAGGATGGCTGCACCGTGCGTCGTTCGTTCCAGGCAAGTCTATCTTGAACCTGAAGCTTTGCCGTCATACGGTCTATAATATCAAGATTCTGAACCTCTCCAATGCGCGAAAGGTCGTATAGATGAGTGCGCGTCTTCTCCGCGAACCCTTTTAGTTGCGACGCATTCTTGCCCGGGTCGAGCCTATCTAATGCCTGCAAGTGAACGGCCCGTATGACGTCTCTGCGACCGCTATGTTCTTTCAGACGTTGCAAAGCTTCCTTATAGGCGTCTTCTCCTCCACCCAATCCGTACACGATATCTAGACAATCCCCTCTCAAACTTCTTCGCAGAATGGCTAGTTTCTCTCCTGGCGGACGAGTTGAATCGTGCACTAATGTTTTGAACAGATCTATCCACGCAAACCACTGTAATGCGTTTCCATCAAACGGCTCGAGTTCGGCTCTGACAGCTGAACCTTGTCCGGAATACGCCCATGCTTCGCTGAAGTCGTATACCCCAGCAACGTAATCTTCAATCCAAGTATCTGGTGCTGGACTACCAGTTACAAGCTTGAGGTTGTCGACCTTGGGCTCGACTTCTTTGACCGAGGGTTTAGCCACGGGATTAACACTGCGAGTAACTTGACACGACTGGTGACCTGAACGGGAGGGTGCGTGGGCCAACGAGGGGTTCGCTGCGCGTGGTAAATCAACCCTCTCCGGCTCCTGGCTCACGCTACTTCGTCCGTCGTCAAACAATCAAGCAACAGGAAAACGGTCTTCTACTCCCAAAGAAGCGACATACACAAACGCAGACCCCTGTTCCGATCGAGTCGCAAAATACGCCTCAATTGCCTCGGCTGCTGTCTCAATTTGCAAATGGTACTGCGACTGCTTGTCTACTTCTTCCGCTGCTTCTTCTTCCCCCCTACCTTCGATCAGTTTCTCATTCACCTTATCAGCAAAGTAACAGAAAGACTGAGCTCGTCTCAATAAGCTCCTGGCCAAACGGGCAGACCCTCTCGCATTGACAAGCGAAGTGATCTGTTTACAAACGCTCGTTACGACCCGGCGATAGTACTTGCGCTTGTTCGACAATGCCTCGACCGGCAACTGGAGTAGCTTGTCTAAGGCTGGCTCCCCAACGGGTGCAACTACAACCTGAGCTGCATGAACCGACATTCTCTATTGCACGCGACAGTTTAACAGAGAATCAAGAAAAGACGACTTACTCCCAATCAAATCAGCTCTGACTCCACTAGTTGGATCCGGCTCCGCGAGGACCAGAATGTTAAGGCTAAACCTTAAACGGAGGACCACCAACACACGTGTTGGAAAACTCTGGGTTTATTTCAGCTCGAACAGGACCGTTACCTTATTGTACGATCAGC